>JANHMN010000750.1:0-15807 GCA_030674055.1 Rhabdomys pumilio
TTTTCTTTTTTACAAAAGTAGAAGAGAGAATCAATCCTAAAAGTTTACGTGAAAATACAAAAGATCCCATTGCCCAAGACGTCTTAGGCAAAACCACCACTGATGGTACATCATAATACCTGGTTTGCAGACAGATTACAGAGTCATTGTAACAAAACGGCATAGTGCAAGAATTGAAACAGACCACTAAATAAATAAACCAACATGGCTACAGCCAAAGGCAGAGAGAGAGAGGCAGAGGGAGAGAGAGACAGAGAGAGAAAGAGGCAGAGGGAGAGAGAGAGAGACAGAGAGAGAGAAAGAGGCAGAGGGAGAGAGAGAGACAAAGAGAGAGAGAAGCAGAGGGAGAGGGAGAAAGAGGGAGAGAGAGAGAGAGAGAGAGAGAGAGAGAGAGAGAGAGAGAGAGAGAACAACTTCTAATTTCTAATAGACAGATCTGGGAAACTAGATATCCATATTGTAAAGAGCAGGCCCTTAACAGAGCCAACTCCATCTTTGTAATAGGAAAGAAGAAAACAAGTCTGGACAAGTCTTGAAGTTGTGATAACCAGATGTAACTCTGAAATCTTATGACTCAAAATGTGTGTACATAGAAATAAGTTATAATAAGTAAAATAACCAAAAGTTCACCTGTAATGAAGTCATAGCCCAAAGATAACCAGACACAACTGGTTATCAGCCATGCACGTCAGAAGTAACCCCAATTCTAGCATAAAAGAGGAGCCCCTGGCCAGAGCACTTCATCACACTGGTAGCCATGGACTGCCTCTTGTGATCCTCCACCTCCTCTGCACCCGATCATCAAAGCAACAGCTGAGAGACAGAAAGCCCCTGTCTTCATGGTCAAGTACTCTCCGGACATAAGCTGCTGGAAAATGCAGTCATAAAAACTCAGGTCGTATAACTCATGAATAATGATGCACTTATGGCTATGCTTACTTCTTTGGTAATTAGCAATTTATTATTTGTGTTAACTGTGCTGACATTGATAGAGGCAATGTATAGGAAATGTGGTAATACCTCATTGTGGCAATAGCCTTAGCGTTGGTAATAATATATTGTTTGCTTTGGATTATTAAAGAGCAATTGAGTGTCAAACCCTCTGCCTCTAGCATACTCTTTCTCCTCTCTTGTGGAACTGACCATCTCACAGTCAATCCAGCATATGACCCTTGAGTGGAGAAGGCCTGTCACCCTTCTCCCCGTAAGGACCCTAAAACCTTATCACAACCTGCTCACAACAGATAAGATACTGGGCTCATGACACATGTGGAGATAACTGAATTTTAACTAGTGATGATTAATCTTGATTGCCAACTTATCAGAACCTAAAATCATAAGATAGACAAACCTCTGGTCACATCTGTGAGGAATCAACTAGATTGGGCTAAGGTGAGAAGACCTACCCTAAATGTAACACTAGGGTCCCAGCTTACCTAAAACGGAGAGAGACAACTAAGCATTTGTGTTCATGTGTTAATGTCTGCTTCCTGATTGTGGATGCAATGCGACCAGCTGATTCATGCTTCTGCTGCCTTGGTGTCTTAGTTAGGATTTCATTGCTGGGAAGAGACACTATGACCAAGGCAACTCTTATAAACGAGAACATTTAAAAGGAAAGGGCTTACAATTTCAGAGGTTCAGTCCATTATCATCATGGCAGGAACAATGAAAACAGGCAGGTATAGATGATAGATAGATAGATAGATAGATAGATAGATAGATAGATAGATAGATAGAGATAGCAGACACAAAGATAGATGAGAATACTGGAAACAATGTAAAAAATCTCTAATAAATTAATGTAAATATGCATTAGTGCAGGCACTATGAAAATAATATGAAAACTCTTCAAAAATCTAGAAATAGATCTACTATAAAACCTAGTTATTCTGTCTGAATATATGACCAAATAAATAAAGTCATCATACATAAAAGATAGCAGTATACCTGAGTACTGCTATTCAACTAGCTAAGATATAAAGTCAGGTGCCCTGCAATGAATATTTAAAAACCAAACCAAAACAAACCAAAACAAAGCAAAGCATAGTATATATCCATGGTGGAGTACTATCCAATTATAAAGAAAAAAAAAAAGAATCAGAAATCGTGTAATTATCAAGAATAAAAAGATGAAGCTAGAGGACATTTTATTGAGCTAAATTGAGCCATACACAGAAAGAGAAGAATCATATATACTTTTCTGTGTTTGAAGTCAATGAAATAAATCAAAAGAAGGATCACTAGGAACCAGAGCATAATGAGTGAGGAAGGTAGGAAAATGGTTAGACCTTATCAGCCCAAGTGTATCTGTGTATAGAACTATCATGGCTAGCAGCATAATTTGTTCAGTTGATATACATTTAATGAATATTAGAAGACTCTTTGACAAACCTTTAGTCTGTCTCTACTGAGTCCTCTGGTCTCTCTCTCTCTCTCTCTCTCTCTCTCTCTCTCTCTCTCTGTCTCTCTCCTTGCAGAACCCAGTTTAAGACAGAGTACATCCCGATCCTGGATACATGACCCCTGTCACCATCTCATCACACTGACTGATGTGAGTAGTAATCTGTCACACAGACTGATGTGAGTAGTAACCTGTCACACAGACTGATGTGAGTAGTGATCTGTCACACAGACTGATGTGAGCAGTAATCTGTCACACAGACTGGTGTGAGTCGTAATCTATCACACAAACTGATGTGAGTATTAATCTGTCACACAGACTGATGTGAGTATTAATCTGTCACACAGACTGATGTGAGTAGTGATCTGTCACACAGACTGGTGTGAGTAGTAATCTGTCACACAGATTGATGTGAGTCGTAATCTGTCACGTCACTGAACCAAACTCTCCGTCCTGTGCTCAGTGCGTTCCAGCTCAGTCCCCACACTCCTCGCTGTTCACCTTCTTGGAGTTAGACTTGAGCCACTTTTCTCCCACTGTTGACAAGACTCCTTTGGCTTTTTCCACACCTCCCTCATTAGCTCACCTTACCAGATCTAGTGAGCATTTTAAATAAGTGTTTCTTTAACAACCTGGAACTGAATAACTGCTAAATAACTGGACAAAAACTGCTAAAGTTGCAAAGCCCCATTATATCACAGAGTCTTGGGGTGGAGAAAGAGTCTCTCTCACTCCTTCAGCCAGGCTGTTCTTGAGATTGTGCTCCTTCTGGCTCAGATTTCAAAATGGTAGAACTGTTAGCCTAGGCTACCACCTGGCTCTGTGAGACTGTCAGAAGTCATGAAACTTTTGCATTATGCAAATCATTCAGAAACGTGTACATCCTGGCACACAATCATCTACCGAATCCAGTGTTACAGGCTGAAACAAAGTGCCCACATGGAATCTATACTAATAAATCATGCGGAATCTGGGCATATCTGCTCTCTATGAATCTGGAGCCTATAAGAAAAGTGCACTTTACTTTCCCAATTATAGTTGGTTGGTTTAGACTTGTTTTATTTTGTTTCAAGTCTTTCATTAAAAACGTCATACATTATCACATTTTGAAAAAGTAATCAGGAAAGATGTAATAACACACACAGACACACACAGACACACGTTTCTTTTAATGTCTTGAAAACTTTATTAAATGTAAGAGTGGTTTGGAAATGAACCACAAAATAGACTGTTTGCTTGCTTCTTGAAAAGGTGTCAGGAGCTAAACCCTGGACCATAGCTCTCCTCAGCCAAATCCTGCCTGGAGAGAAACGGTCTCCCAAGAGTGCTGTCACTCCTAGGTTCACAGGCGAGACCACTACTATTACTCCAATAACTGCCCCAAAAAAGACCTGCCAGGAGCCCACAGAGCACAGGAACTGTGGATCAGCCTGGGACAGAATACTTCTAGTCTCCATCTGCACCCTGGAGCTAACCCTGTGCCACAGCTCTGCACACCCAAATTCAGTCTGGAGACAACTGGTCTCCCAAGAATGTTGACACACTTAAGACGACAGCTCTCTGCACCCCATTACTGCTCAGAGAGACCTGGTCTCCCAAGAGTGCCAACATACCTAAGATCACAGACTCACGGGCTCACAGGAGGGACAAGCTCCCTTCAGAGTCAAAAAGACCAACTAACACCAGAGATAACCAGATTTTGAGAGGCAAGCAACAGAAACCAGAACCCAGTTCTTCCACCACAGCAAGCACTGAATATTCCAACACACTGGGAAAGCAAGATTCAGATTTAAAATCATATCTCATGATGTTGATAGAGGACTTTAAGAAAGACATAAATAACTCCCTTAAAGAAATATGGGAGAACATAAGTAATCAGGTAGAAACCCTTATAAAGGAAGCACAAAAATCCCTTAAAGAAATATAGAAAAACTGAGCCAAACAGGTAAAGAAATTGATCAAAACCATGCAGGATGTAAAAACGGAAATAGAAACAATAAAAAAAATTACAAATGGAGAAAATCCTGGAGATAGAAACCCAAGGAAATAGATCAAAAGTCATAGATGCAAGCATCAACAACAGAATACAAAAGATGAAAAAGAGAATCTCAGGTGCAAAAGATACCATATAAAACATTGACACAACTGTCAGAGAAAATGCAAAGTGTAAAAAGCTCCTAACCCAAAACATCCAGGAAAACCAGGACACAATGAGAAGACCAACACTAAGGATAATAGGTATAGATGAGAGTGAAGATTCCCAACTTAAAGGGCCAGTAAATATCTTCAACAAAATTATAGAGGAAAACTTCCCTAACCTAGAGAAAGAGATGCCCATAAACATACAAGAAGCCTACAGAACTCCAAATAGATTGGACCAGAAAAGAAATTCCTCCCATCACATAATAATCAAAACACCTAGTCAGGCAGTGGTGGCACACACTTTTAACCCCAGCACTTGGGAGGCAGAGGCAGATGGATTTATGAGTTTAAGGCTAGTCTGGTTTGCAGAGTGATTTCCAGAACAGGCTATACAGAGAAACCTTGTCTCGAAAAGCAGAAACAAAACAATACAAAACAAAACAAAAACACCCAATGCACAAAACAAAGAAAGAAGAAAGAAGATCTAATATGAATAGTTTGAATAGCTTCCACAAAAATTGAAAACTATTCCACAAAATAGAAGCAGAAGAAACACTAACCAATTTGTTTTATGAAGCCACAATTATCCTTAAACCTAAAACCACACAAAGACTCAACAAAGAAAGAGAACTTTAGGCCATTTTCTATTATGAATATCAATGCAAAAATACTCAACAAAATTCTTGCAAACCTAATTCAAGAACACATCGAAACGACCATTCACCATGATCAAGTAGGCTTCATCCCAGGGATTCAGGGATGGTTTAATATACAGAAATCTGTCAATGTAACCCACTACATAAACATACTCAAAGGAAAAAAACCACATGGTCATCTCATTAGATACTTAAAAAGCATTTTTAAATTCAATACCCCTTCATGTTAAAAGTCTTGGAAAGATCAAGAATTCAAGGTTCATATATAAACATAGTAAAAGCAATATACAACAAACCAATAGACAACATCGAACTAAATGGAGAGAAACTTGAAACAATCCCAATAAAGTCAGGGACTAGATGAGGCTGCCCATTCTCTCCCTATCTATTCAATATAGCACTCAGTGTCATGACCAGAGCAATTAGATAACAAAAGGAGGTCAAAGGAATGCAAATTGGAAAGAAGTCTAAATATCATTATTTGTAGATGATATGATAGTATACTTAAGTGAGCTGAAAAATTCCACCAGGGAACTCCTAAATCTGATAAACAACTTTAGCAAAGAGGCTAGATATAAAATTAACTCAAACAAATCAGTAGCTTTTCTCTGCTCAAAGGGTCACCAGGCTGAGAAAGAAATCAGAGAAACTACACCCTTCACAATAGTCACAAATAATATAAAATATCTTAGTGTGAATCTAACCAAGCAAGTGAAAGACCTGTTTGACAAGAACTTTAAGTCTATGAAGAAAAAAATTATAGAAGATCTCAGAAGATGGAAAGATCTCCCATGCTCATGGGTTGGCAGGATTAATGTAGTGAAAAAGGCTATCTTGCTGAAAGCAAACTACAGATTTAATGCAATCCCCATCAAAATTCCAAATCAATTCTTCATAGAGTAGAAAGAGTTATTTACAAATTCATTTGAAACAACCAAAGACACAGAAGAGCAAAACCTATTCTCAACAGTAAAAGAGCTTCTGGGGGAATCACCATCCCTGACCTCAAGCTGTATTACAGAGCAATAGTGATAAAAACTGTGTGGTATTGGTACTGTGACAGGCAGGTAGATTAATGGAAAAAAATTGAAGACCCAGAAATGAATCCACACACCTATGGTCACTTGATCTTAGACAAAGGAGCTAAAACCATTTAGTGGAAAAAGGACAGAATTTTCATCAAATGGTTCTAGTTCAACTGGAGGTGAGCATGTAGGATAATGCAAATTGATCCATATTTATGTCCTCATCAAAAACTCAAGTCCAAGTGGATCAAGGAACTTCACATAAAACCAGATACACTGAATCTAATAGAGAGAAAGTGGAGAAGAGCCTCGAACACATGGGCAGAGGGAAGAATTTCCTAAACACAACACTAATGGCTTATCCTCTAAGATCAATAATCGACAAATGGGACCTCATAAAATTGCAAAGATTCTGTAAAGCAAAGGACACTGTCAATAGACCAAAACAGCAACCAACAGATTGGGAAAAGATATTTACCAATCCTACATCCAATAGAGGGCTAAAAGCCAATATATACAAAGAAGTCAGTAGTTAGACTCCAGAGAACCAAACAACCCTATTAAAAATTATATACAGAGCTAAACAGAGAATTCTTAACTTTGAAATATCAAATAGCTGAGAAGCACCTAAAGAAATGTTCAACATCCTTAGTCATCAGGGAAATGCAAATCAAACCAACCCTGAGATTCCACCTCACAACAGTCAGAATTGCTAAGATCAAAAATTCAGGTAACAGAAAATGCTGGCAATGATGTGGAGAAAGAGAAATATTCCTTCATTTTTGGTGGGATTACAAACTGGTACAAACATTCTGGAAACCAGTCTGGTGGTTTCTCAGAAAATTGGACATAGTACTATCTGAGAACCCAGCTATACCACTCCTGGTCATATACCCAGAAGATGCTCCAACATATAAAAAGAACACATGCTCCACTATGTTCTTAGCAGTCTTATTTATAATAGCCAGAAGCTGAAAGAACCTAGATGTCCTTCAACAGAGGAATAAATACAGAAAATATGGTACATTTACACAATGGATTATTACTTATCTATTAAAAACAATTGAATTCATGAAATTCTTGGGCAAATGGATGGAACTAGACAGTGTCTTCCTGAGTAAGATAACCCAGCCACAAAAGAACACACATGGCATGCACTCACTGAAAAGTGGATATTAGCCCAAAAGCTCAGAATACCCAAGATACAATTCACAGGCCATATGAAACTCAAGAAGTTGGAAGATCAAAATGTGGATGCTTCAGTCCTTCTTAGAAGGGAGAACAAAAAGAGGTAGAGAATTGGAGGGACTTGGGAGGAATAGAGGAGGGAAAAGGGGAAAAGGGAGACAGGATAGGGTATGGGAGGAGACTGGAATGATATACAGAGAGTCAGAAATTTATACAGAGGTGTGTAGCCATAGAGGATGGGGAACTGTGGTAGTCACCAGCAGGTCCCAGATGCCAGGAAAGCAAGAGGTTCCCAGGTCCCAGCAGGGAGGAGATTGCTGAAATGCCCAACAAAGGGGAGGGAGAACCTATAGAGACTATATCCAGAGGTTAGGCAAGGTCCCCATTTGGGGGATGGGGCCACGCACTCATCTCCAAATTTTTAACCCAGAATAGTTCCTGTTTAAATGAAGTAGGAGGACAAAGAGTGGAGAAGAGACTGAAGGAAAGATCATCCAGAGACTGCCCCACCAAGGGATCCATCCCATATTCAGACAGCAAAACCAGACACTACTGCAGATGTCAGGAATTGCTTGATGACAGGAGACTGTTAACTGTCTCTGAGAGGCTCTTCCAGAGCCTGGCAAATATAGAGATGGATGCTCTCAGCAAACCATTGGACTGAACACAGAGACCACAAAGGTGGAGTTAGAGAAAGGACTGAAGGAGCTGAAGGGGTTTGCAACCCACAGGAAGAACAATATCAACCAACCAGACACTCCCATCCCCCAGAGCTCCCAGGGACTAAACCACCAACCAGGGAGTACACGTGGAGGGACCCATAGTTCCAGCTGCATATGTAGCAAAGGATAGCCTTATCTGGCATCAAAGAGAGGAGAGGCCCTTGGTCCTGGGAAGACTTGATGACCCAGTGTAGGGGAATGCCAGGGTGGTGAGGCATAAGTGGGTGGGTAGGGTAGCACCCTCATAAAGGCAGACGGAGGGGGTAGGATAGGGGGTTTGCAGAAGGGAAACCAGGAAAGGAGATAACATTTGAAATGTAAATAAATAAAATATCCAATAAAACAACAAGAAATAAAAAATGTCAGAATGATCCTCAGGGAACTTTCCATGAATACATTTTTAACAACAATTCTTTATTTTATTTCACTATTGTTTTTGATAAATAAATTTCTAAAAGAAAGTCTTTATTGTATTTCACTATTATTTTTGATACATAAATATATGGCTTTCAAAAAGGTCCCAAGGAAGCAGAAGAAAATGAGTGGTAGTGAATAACAATTGGTCATTGCTGGGAAAAAATATAGCAGACAATTTTATGAAACTAAAATAAAAATTAAAGTGCACTCTATCAAGGGCCACAGTGTTAATGAACTTTAGAACATGGTTTGTAGGGAGCCATGGGGTGCTGTGTCCTCATCAGCATGAGCTCATATGGGGGTCTGTTACTCAGAGAACGGTCCTGCAGTATGGAAGACAAAACGTGTCCCTTAAAGCCTTTGTGTGGAAGGAAGCCAACAGTGAGTGCTCTGTCAGATTTGCTCTTTGTCAGACAGGAGAGATAAGGTAGCATTGGTCTTATGAACACCTCCAAGCTGATGTCAGTGACCCCAGCAGAAGTTAGGATCTGCTGCTCCTCAGAAGAAGCTTGGGTCCTCATAAGCTAAATAATGCAGTTAGCAATGGAAAATGTTGGCACACTTTGCTGTCCTTCAACTTTATTTAACAAGCCATGATTCATCTGCCCTGGTATTCTTTCGGCTTCATTGTGTAGCACGTGCTTCTGCTTTCTGGGGCAGTTGTGATAGGGCACATACCATTGGGAGTCAGGAAATGAAAGTTATAGCTTCCATTTACAAGTATAGCTTTCAAAAACTATTATTGAGATGGTGACTGCATTCATCCTAAGGCTAGACCTTGCCTCATGCATGGTAGGCAAGTGCTCTACCACTGAGTCACCTCAGTCCTGTAAACCTGCCATGTGGTTTTGCCACTAGGATGTTTTTAGTGCTGGAATCCAAGCCAAAGCCTTGAATACTGTAAGCAAGTGCTCTACCAGTGCTCAATAAGGACTGAGGACAAACTTCTGGACAGTTTCTATGTCTGGTGTTCTAGGAACATACCAAGCCAGAAATCCTTTGTCAATTCCAGCAATGAGAAGCCTTGTTCTAAGAAATATTTACTGCAGGTATGCTATGTGTTTGGAATTGCCATGGGTAGGTACTGTAGTGACTGAAGAGCCAAGGTTCCTGCACTTTATATCAAATATGGAAAGACAAAGTCAACAGCATCAGTACCACTTGTGATATATGTTTTGTAGAAATGGCGGAGAACAAGGGTGGAGAGTGACTGCCCAAGGGCCAGGGGTGACGACAATCTTCATACAATAAACAAAAACTACTCTGGAAGATAACCCAGGATATGAACTTCAGAGGAGGAATAGAAGGCCAACAGTGTAGATCTGGGTGAAGGCTGGGGCAACTAGAAACCTGAAGGGCAGGAAAGTATTCATCCTAAGCCCTTGCAGAAGACTAATGTGACCACAGAAGCAGAGATCTGGGGAGACAGGGCTGAGAGGAGACAGGAGGAGGCATGGTGACCTGAAAATGCAGATCCTCAGAGGCCAAGAAATGATGCTTTGGTTATTCTGCTCAGAAGAGGTTCTGTCTGTATTAGTACATTTATTTAAATTACTGAGTCATGCAAGCTTGTCAACATGAGCTCACAGAGTGGCATTATTTTTAGCAAAAAACTACGAAGCATTTTGCCTCCACATTTAAGTAAATATTACTTTAATATCTTATCAAAAGCAGAAAAAAAAATTTAGTTCTTTCTTATTTTTTAATTTGATGTTTGAGCGCCTCCTTGTGGCTGGATGTGAACAAATTTCTTGGTAAAGTCAAATTTTCAGGTAGCAACAAAGAAACTAAAAAAATAAAACAAACAGCAAAAACAAACATTTACCTTCCAAGTAAAATATGAGAATCTCACAATATAATTGAGATTTTATTATTGTTAAAAAAATCTTATTATCAGCTTTTGTACATGGGTGTACTGATATCCGTCTACATTTACTGATTATATGCCCTGCAGAATATATTATGTGATGTGAGTGTTGTCCATGCTTGCTGTTGTCCAGGCAGCCTTCTTGATGACATCTGCTACAAATTAGAGTTAGATATAAAATATGTGTCCCTCTCTTCAAAACTTATTTCACAAAATAATAGAATGTGTTTAACAAATCTACAACAGCCAGTCACAGTAAATAAATCTGACTCTTTCGTCTTCTTAGTAAGAAATAGATTGCAACGTATTTATTGACTCAGAAAATACAAATGAGAATAAGCATTCTCTTTATTAATTACATTCTATAGCTGTTGACAGACAGATTGAATTGGAAAGGAAACTGTAAGCAGTTGGGCACCAGGGACTTTCTCACTGGTGTATCCCCCCACTTAATAACTATGTTGAAACTTGCTCTCTGAAGGCACATCCACTCCAAAATATCTCATTTTCAGCTCATTTTGATGTGTAGAGCACTTCTATGTGGTGACGATAGGAGTGGGAGAAGCTATTTAGCTCTGGAGAGCTGGGACAGGTCACCTGAGCGTAGGATTAGATTTTTGTCAATTTAATTCTCTGACTCTGTCTTCTTGGTTCTATTTATTATTCCATATGTATTCTCAGTGTATTTAGAAATTTCAAATAGAGGCTGATTTAAAACAAACCCACTGGGTAGCCCCTGGGACCAATAACCAGAAGATAACCATAGTAATAGTGTCTTCCCATGAACAAATAGGAATATCATGAGGAATGATGCCTGAAATCTAACAAGGTCCTCAAAGCAACACTGCAGTCGGGGACTGTCTAAAGTGAACTAGTACATCAAATGTTATACATACATATTACATACGACAACACATTGCACGTGACTGTTTTGTGACCTGTTTTGTGAAATACCCTGAATGATATATGGAGAAAATTGTACTTGGCCATTGAAATAGTATTAAATGAAGTGTTACAGAATAGTTTCCAGAAATGACTCGTGAAGATGGTGATAACATACAGCACAAGGACCTGGACCTGTGGCTGTGAGCATACAAGTGGCCACCAACACTGGGAGTGAAAATAAGTCTTTATAATGTAATTCTGCTTTATGTTCTATGAAGTGCAAAGCAGTGCAGCCCCAGCCCTCTCATCACTTTTGCTGTTATTTTGCCTTCTAGAGGTTCAGATGTTGGTCACCTGGTCCTCAGTATGTCACTGTGACATTGATAAGATCTTTTTTTTTTTACGGTACTTCTCTTTTTTTTCATATTTTTTATTGGATATTATGTTTACATTTCAAATTTTATCCCCTCACCCCATTCCCCTCACCACCCAGGAGCCCCCATTCTATTCCCCCCTCCTGCCTCCACAAGGGTGTGCCCCCACCTACCCCCCACTTCCACCTCCCCACCCTCAAATTCCTCCCTGATCGGTGTTCAGCCTTCATGGGACCAAGGATCTCCTCTCCCACCCATGCCTGACAAGGCCATCCTCCCCTAAGTATACAGCTGGAGTCATGGATCCCTCCCTTTGTGCTCCCAGGCTGGTGGTTTAGACCCTGGGAAGCTCTGGTTGGTTGGCACTGTTGCTCTCCTCTTGGGGCCACAAACCCTTTCAGCTCCTTCAACTTCCTCTAACTTCTCCATTGGGAACCCTTGATCAGATCAACGAGTAGCTGTGAGCATCCACCTCTGGATATGTCAGACTCTGGCAGACCTCCGAGGAGACAGCTACATCCTGCTCCTGTCCGCATGCACTTCCTGACATCCATATCGGCGTCTATCTTTGCTGGTTGCACATGGGATGGATACCAAGGTAGAGTGGTCTCCAGACGGCCCCTCCTTGACTTTCTGTTTCACACTTTGTCACCATATTTGCTCCCTTGAGCATTCTGTCACTCCTTCCAAGTAGGACTGAGGCATCCACATTTGGTCTTCCTTCTTCATGAGCTTCATGTGGTCTGTTAGTTGAATCTTGGCTATTTCAAGCTTTTGTGCTAATATCCGCATATCAGTGAGTAAATACCATGTGTGTTCTTTTGTGGTTGAATTACCTCACTCGGGATAATATTTTCTAGTTCCATCCATTTACCTAAGAATTCCTAGAATTCATTACTTTTAATAGGTGAGTAGTACTCCATTATGTAAATGTACCACATTTTTTGTATTCATTCCTCTGTTGAAGGACATCTGGGTTCTTTCCAGCTTCTGGCTATTATAAATAAGGCTGCTATGAACATAGTGGAGCATATGTCCTTGTTATATGTTGGAGCATCTTCTGGGTATATGCCCAGGAGTGGTATAGCTGGGTCCTCAAATAGTGCTATGTCCAATTTTCTGAGGAACCACCAGGCTGATTTCCAGAGTGGTTGTACCAGCTTGCATTCCCACCAAGAATGGAGGAGTGTTCTTCTTTCTCCACATCCTCGCCAGCATCTACCATCACTTGAATTTTTTATCTTAGCCATTCTGACTGGTGTGAGATGGTATCTCAGGGTTGTTTTGATTTGCATTTCCCTGATGACTAAGGATGTTGAGCATTTCTTAAGGTGCTTCTTAGTCATTCGAATTTCCTCAGTTGAGAATTCTTGTTTAGCTCTGTACCCCATTTTTAATAGGGTTAATTGGTTGTCTGGAGTCTAATTTCTTGAGTTCTTTGTATATATTGAATATTAGCCCTCTATCGGATCTAGGATTGGTTATGATCTTTTCGAAATCTGTTGGTTGCCATTTTGTCCTATTGTCAGTGTCCTTTGCCTTACAGAAGCTTTGCAATTTTATGAGGTCCCATTTGTCAATTCTTGATCTTAGAGCATAAGTCATTGGTGTTCTGTTCAGGAAAATTTCCCCTGTGCCTAGGTATTAGAGGGTCTTCGCCACCTTCTCTTCTATTAGTTTCAGTGTATCTGGTTTTATGTGAAGGTTCTTTATCCACTTGGACTTGAGCTTTGTATAGGGGGATAAGAATGCATTGATTTGCATTCTTCTACATGCTGACCTCCAGCTGATCCAGCACCATTTGCTGAAAATGCTGTCCTTTTTCCACTGGATGGTTTTAGCTTCTTTGTCAAAGATCAAGTGACCATAGGTGTGTGGGTTCATTTCTGGATCTTCAATTCTATTCCATTGATCTTCCTGCCTGTCTCTGTACCAATACCACACAGTTTTTATCACTACTGCTCTGTAGTACAGTTTTCGGTCAGGTATTGTGATTCCCCCAGAAGTTCTTTTATTGTTAAGAATGGTTCTTGCTATCCTGGGTCTTCTGTTATGCCAAATGAATTTGCAAATTGCTCTTTCTATTTCTATGAAGAATTGATTTGAAATTTTGATGGGGATTGCATTGAACCTGTAGATTGCTTTTGGCAAGATGGCCATTTTTACTAAGTTAATCCTGCCAATCCAGGAGCATGGGAGATCTTTCCATCTTCTGAGATCTTCTTTGATTTCTTTCTTCAGAGACTTGAAGTTCTTGTCATACAGATCTTTCACTTGCTTGGTTAGATTCACTCCAACATATTTTATATTATTTGTGACTATTGTGAAGGGTGTAGTTTCCCTAATTTCTTTTTCAGCCTGTTTATCTTTTGAGTAGAGGAAGGCTACTGATTTGTTTGAGTTGATTTTATATCCAGCCACTTTACCGAAGTTGTTTATCAGGTTTAGGAGTTCTCTGGTGGAACTTTTAGGATCACTTAAGTATACTATCATATCATCTGCAAATAGTGAAATTTTGACTTCTTCTTTTCCTATTTGTATCCCTTTGACTTCCTTTTGTTGTCTAATCGCTCTGGCTAGGACTTCCAGTACTATATTCAGTAGGTAGGGTGAGAGTGGGCAGCCTTGTCTAGTCCCTGATCTTAGTGGGATTGCTTCAAGTTTCTCTCCATTTAGTTTGATGTTGGCTACTGGCTTGTTGTATATTGCTTTTACTATGTTTAGGTATGGGCCTTGAATTCCTGATCTTTCTAAGACTTTTAACATGAAGAAATGTTGAATTTTGTCAAATGCTTTCTCAGCATCTAATGAGATGATCATGTGTATGTGTTTTTTTTCTTTGAGTTTGTGTCAGGAGCCATAATGGGACAAGCTAATAATGAGCAGATAATTATCCTGAAATGCTTGCCTCGGATTATTATATAATCTGCGATGAGTGTGCCCCATTAGCAAGGCTGTGGTGGACGTGATTTTAGGAAAGATTCCTGCTATTAATATGCTTTTCCCATTATTATTATTATTATTATTATTATTATTATACATTTGCTAGTATCACTAAGCAATAGCACATCACTTTGTAGCAGATCTCTGCAGATCCACGAAGATGTGCTGTCTTGTAGTGGCACTATATAGACAAATAGATGACTTCTTAAGTCTTAATGATGATCCTATAAAAATTCCTAAAATTATATCAATGATTATTAAGCTCTTTTATATGGGGACTGCTATTAAGTCCCTCAGGCATAGTTGAAACTGCAATGAGAATTCTGACAGTCTCCTGAGTGTTATCAGTTAATTGCCCCTAGACCTTCTCCTGCTTAAAGCACATTCCAAGAGGTCATAAAACCATTAACCTAGGTCACTAGAGGTTATCCACAATTTATTATAGGTACCAGGACAGAAGAGAAAATATTGCCTGGGTTTATCTATACAAAACTTCACTAATTTCTTAAGTTATAGTTTCAAACTTTCTGCGAACCTGTGGAGCTAGACAGGTGATGAATGTCTAGCTAGATAATTACTCCTAATGGGTATTCATGTAAACATTCTGTGTTGTAAACTTCTACTTCAATTTATGACTTGAATTTTGGTGTGAACTTATGATGAACTTTGTAACATGTGATCATGTACTCTGAATGGTGTATAAAGACTGAAGACAAAGACAAAGAAGAGAGTTAGAATGGAGTGAGTTAGAATAGAGTTAGTTAGAATAGAATAGTCATTTAGTTAGAATAGAGTTAGTCAGTTAGGAGCCCATCACCCTTTCTATTTTCCCCTGTCTAGAGTTTTTCTTCCTTAGAATCTTTACTTTGTTAGAATCTTTTCTTCTTCCCCACTCAGGACCTTTCCACGTTTCCCCTCAGATAGCTTTCATAGGATACTTTTTACACTTAATAAACTCTATAGCAACTTTTCTAAGTGTCTTTTCTTCCTGGGACCCAGCTGTAAGTTAGAGCCCAGCAGTTCCTGCTGAGATAGAACAAAGGCCACGTTGCCTAATCCTCTGCAGTTAGGCTACAGGTGTTAATCACCCTAGCCTGCAGTCTCTTACCCTCAGTAAAAGTTTTTAGGATAATACAAAACTTAACCCCTTGCTGGACTTAGGGCTGGGATACTAGTGCCAGTCT
>JANHMN010000751.1:0-10259 GCA_030674055.1 Rhabdomys pumilio
GAACAAGTGTCTTTGTGGTAGGATAGAGTGTCCTTTGGGTATATGCCTAGTGGTAGTATGACTGGGTCTTGAGGTAAATAGATTCACAATTTTCTGAGAAGATACCACATTGACTTACAAAGTGGTAAATATATATATGGATGTGTGTATGTGTATATGTGTATATGTATATATGTATATATGTGTGTATATATATAATACACATACAAACACACACACACACACACACACACACACACACACACACACATATATATATAATAATTTGGTGTGTTGATATCTAGCTTCTTGAGCTCTTTATATATTTTGGAAATTGACCCTCTGTCATATGTGGGCTTGGTGAAAAAATCTTTTTCCATTCTATAGGCTGCTATTTTGTCTTACTTATGGTGTCTTTTACTTTACAGAATCTTTTCATTTTCATGTGGTCTGATTTACTAATTATTAATCTTAGTACTTGTGCTTTTGGTGTCCTGTGTCAATGGGTTCAAGGGTACTCCCCACTTTCTCTTTTATCAGGTTGAGTGTATCTGGTATTATGCTGAGGATTTTGATCCACTTGGACTTCAAAATTTGCAGGGTGATAGACATGGATCTATTTGCATTCTTGTACATGCAGACATCAAGTGAGACAAGCACCATTGTTGAAGATGCTGTCTTTTTTTTTCTATAACTCTGGCTTCTTTATCAAAAAATTAGTTGTCCATAGGTATGTTAAAAAGTAGTGTTCAAGGGAGGATGTAGGAATCTTCCTGAGAAGGAGAAATAGACTAGATATCAGTAGTGGACTGGGGTGACAAGAACAGAGGGAGTCAGGTGAGGGAAGGATTGGGGGAGAGAGTCTGGGAAGAGACAATTAGAGTTGGACAGAAATTCTGGCTAAGATATAAGCCTATTGAGATGGAAACTCCCAGAAAACTATTGTGGTCACTCTAATTACGACTCCTAGTAATGGAGGATATGGAGCCTTCACCAACTATCTTTTATATACAGGCAAAACTTCCAGTGGTTGGATTGGTTGCATCAGTTTCTATCAGTTGCTGAATGAAGTCTCTTTCATGGTCACTATGCCAGGCTCCTGTCTATGAGTAGCCAAAGATTAGGTGGAACTCAGAAAATATTGTGAAAGAACGAGTAGAGAATTGTTGGAGCAAGAAGGGTTGAAGGACACCACAAGAGAGTGCTCAGAGTCTCCATTTGATTTGATGTTGGCTACTGGCTTGCTGTATATTGCTTTTACTATGTTTAGGTATGTGCCTTGAATTCCTGATCTTTCCAAGACTTTTAACATGAAGAGATGTTGAATTTTGTCAAATGTTTTCTCGGCATCTAGTGAGATGATCATGTAGTTTTTTTTCTTTGAGTTTATGTATGTAGTGGATTACATTGATGGATTTTCGAATATTGAACCATTCCTTCATTCCTGGGATAAAGCCTACTTGATCATGATGGATGATTGTTTTGATGTGTTCTTGGATTCAGTTTGTGAGAATTTTATTGAGTATTTTTGCATTGATATTCATAAGTGAGATTGGTCTGTAATTCTCTTTCTTTGTTGGGTCTTTGTGAGGTTTAGGTATGAGCGTAATTGTAGCTTCATAGAACGAATTGGGTATCATTCCTTCTGTTTCTATTTTGTGGAATAGTTTGAAGAGAATTGGTATTAGGTCTTCCTTGAAGGTCTGATAGAATTCTGCACTAAAACCGTCTGGTCCCGTACTTTTTTTGGTGGGGAGACTTTTAATGACTGCTTCTATTTTTTTAGGGGTTATGGGACTGTTTAGATGGTTTATCTGCTTGCTCCTTGTTTAACTTTGGTACGTGGTATCTGTCTAGAAAATTGTCCATTTCATCCAGATTTTCCAATTTTGTTGAGTAAAGGCCTTTGTAGTAGGATCTGATGATTTTTTTAAATTTCCTCAGTTTCTGTTGTTATGTCTCCCTTTTCAGTTTTGATTTTATTAATTTGGATACTGTCTCTGTGCTCTTTTATTAGTCTGACATATCCAGAGGCAGGTGCTCCCAGCTACCCATTGATCTGATCAAGGGTTCCCAATGGAGAAGTTAGAGGACTGAAGGAGCTGAAAGGGTTGGTTGCCCCAAGAGGAGAGTAACAGTGCCAGCCAATCAGAGCTCCCCAGGGTCTAAATCACCAGCCTGGGAGCACAAAGGGAGGCACCCATGACTTCAGCTGTATATTTAGGGGAGGATGGCCTTGTCGGGCATGGGTGGGACAGGCGATTCCTGGTCCCATGAAGGCTGAACACTGAGTGGGGAGGAATTCAAGGGTATGGAGGGTGGGGCTGGGGGGGGTAGGTACAGGCACACCCTTGTGGAGGCAGGAGGGGGGATGGGATAGGGAGTTCCTGGGTGGTGTGTGGAATGGGGTGAGAGGATAAAATCTGAAATGTATTTTAAAGAAATAAAAAAAAAAAGCTCAGAATCAACAAACCTGGGCTTAGTCGCTCAGAGTCTGAACTAACAATCATATAGCTCACATAGGTATGATCTAGGCCCTGTGTATAGTTGCAGTTGTGTAGCTTGGTGTTTTTGTGGGAATCCTAACAGGGAGCAGGGTCTCTTTCTGATATTTTTGCAAGCTTTTATAACCCCCTTTCTCCTATTGGGTTGCCATGTCCAGCCTTAAAATGAGTAAAAGTGCTTAGTCTTATTGCAACTTGATATGCCATGTATGATTGACATACATGAAAGACCTTCCATTTTATTTGAAGAGAAATAGAGGAGAAATTGGATATGGAAGAGGAAGAAGGGAGAGGAGAAGGAAAGAGGAGGAGGAGGAAGAAGAAGAAGATGAGGATGATGAGGGTGAGGAAGAAGATGAGGAAGAGGAGGAGAAGGAGGAGGAGGATGAGGAGGAGGAGGATGAGGATGAGGAGGAGGAGGAGGAGGAGGAGGAAATTGTGGTAGGGATATAATATATGACAGAATAAATTAATAAAACATTAGCAAAATACCTTTTTCCCCCAGAATGTTTTCTGAGCATAGGTCTGAGAGCAAGAGAACAAGTTAGTAAGCTGCACTTCTGTTGCTGCTTAAGGTCCTGCCAAGACTTTCCTTAATGACAGGTTGCAACCTAGACTTGTGAGGTGAAATAAATCTTTTTCTTCCTGGGGGGAAATAAAGTCACAAATGAAACAAAAAACAAACAAACAAACAAACAAATTTATGTTCTAAAATTATACCAAAGAAAATATAGAAAGAAACATTTTGGGCTGAAGAGGGGAGTGAGCAAAGCTAAAGATAAACACAAAGATATAAATTACTAAAACACTATTATAAAAACACTAAAAATCAACAGTACAATGACTGCAAATAACATATACATTTCATTAATAACTTTAAATATTAATGACCCCAGTTATCGAATCAAAAGACACAAGCTGACTGAATGGATAAAGAAACAAAATCCATCTATCTGTTGTCTACAAGAAATATATCTTAGTGTTAAAGGTAGATACTTCCTCAGAGTAAAAGAATAGACAAAAGCACTTTAACTAAACAGGACCATGAAGAAAACAGGCATCACTATCCCAATATTTGACAAAAATATGTCCGACTAAAACTTATTAGAATAAATAAAAAGGGAAATGTCATTTCAATTAAGGAAACAGTTAAGTAAAAAAACATTACTACTCTCAGCATATATGCGCCTAATTCTGTTTCACAAAAGTTCATAAAAAAATTAACTACCAGATCTAAAGATTCTGATTAACATCAATCCATTAATAAGTGATTTTTAATACTGCACTATCTTCAGTAGTCAGGTTATCAGGGCAAAAATTATATAGAGCAAAATCAAAATTAAATGATAACACACATGAAATAGATTAACAGATACCTACAGAATATTCCATCTAAACACCAGAGAGGACACATTCTATTCAGTGTTATAGTCACTTCTCTAAAACAGACCATATCTTGGGTCACAAAACAAATCTTGACGCATTAAAATGTACCTAAACATGTCCTTGTATCCTATCTAACTACAATGTAAGAAACCTTAAAACTCACAACAAACAAATGTATAGTAAATACATAAACTTTTAGAAGTGAAAAAACTCATTACTGACTGATGGATCAAAGAAGAAATAAAAAAGAAACCAAAAAAATCTGAAAATAAATGAAAATGAACACACACACACACACACACACACACACACACACACACACACACACATACACACGCACACACGCACACATGCACACATACACACACACACACACGCACATGCACACGCACGCGCACGCGCACGCGCACGCACACGCACACGCACACGCACACTCACACACATCTTCTGGCTTCCACTAAAAGCAGACCTACAGGGAAATTTGTAACTCCAAATGCCTACATTAAAAAACCAGAAAGAAGAAAACAGATGACTTAATGCTGGAACTAAGAGTTTTGAAAAAACAAGAACAAACCAAATTTAAACCCAGTCTGTTAGAACAATTTTAGAAGTAGCAGATTTTTTTTTAACCCAGCTAGCTCCCAAATAAATGAGATGAAGACTATTAGATTTATTTAGACAAGTTTTATGGTACAATAACTGAATAGATATTAGTTTATTCTAATTTTCTAAACTAATAGGGGTCTTTCTCAACCAAAATCCCTGAGATACTTGCAGTTTAGTACTGATCTGGTTCTTTCTGTTCCATGTATGTTCTCTTGGTGTCTTCCTGACCCTCTTTCTGGCAAAGTCCTTCTCCTCTTTCCCTGTCTCTCTCATCCCTCACTGGAAACGGAAGTCCAGTTCTAGTCTCTCTATTCTTCTCAGTTATTGGCTGATCATCTTTAATTGAAAAATCAGAGAATAAATAGGGAGCAATGTTTACACAACACGGAGGCAGGAAATTCTTAGAATAAGTATTTCAATGCCATGTCCATATTGAAACCAGATATGAAGGCAGAGAACTCAGTATTTGAATAATACAAGAATAATCTTTGTGCAATGCACAATAACATATACCAACATTCCTACTTTTAGTCAAATAAAAGGCTCTTTTTAATTACAATAATAAGGAATTAAGAGTAATAACAATTATGAAATAATCAGGTAAAATTTACATTTAAAATTCCCAGTCCATATATGTTTAAATTTTAGGAATAAAATAATCTATTATCTATCCAATCTTAGTTCACAGCTGTGCCTAAAGCAGTTTTTATCCTGACTTGCATTACCAACCTAAATATATCTTCTTAGACTGAAAAACATTTCTTTGAATCCTAAAAAATTGTTAGCTTAATGGGAGATTATAACTATCTTGTCTTCAACCCCATCAGTGATTTGAGAAGAAATAAATATTTCTGGAGTATGTAGAAAGTATAAAACAAGCAGCTTCCAAAACTATAGAAATAAGAGAGGACGTTGGCTACCTGCAGTCACCCAAGATTTCTGAGTGATAGGAGCATCCTCATCAGTCTTCTGGCCCAGCATATCTTAGACTTGTCTGTGAATAAGAGATAACAAAAGACTTTCCTACTTTGTCTTGGCAAAACTCAGCAGTCAACTTCCCTGCATCCCATTTGTCCAATTTGGATAACATTTTGTCTGCAGTTGAAGAAAGAGAAGTTTTTCCTCAGTGGTTAGCTTGTCACATATGAAGCAAACTCCATAAGGAGATTCTTTGATGCTCATCATCTTCTTTGAAGTAGAAATACTCAGTGCTTCCAGGAGCTGGTATGTCCTATAGCCAAAAGCCTTAAAATAATAAAACATCTTTAAATGCCATATTGTGAAGATTTCTGAGGTTCATACACACTCTCTCTCTCTCTCTCTCTCTCTCTCTCTCTCTCTCTCTCTCTGTCTCTCTCTCTCCCCCTCTATCTATCTATCTATCATCTATCTACCTATCAATCAATCATCTAATATCTGAATTGCTTGTTTCTAACTATTTGCTATCTGTTCAATCTAGGAAGCATATTTTTGTAATTAACTAAACTAGTATTTGACATGACCATATTTTTGATCGACTAACTATCAACTTACATTGTGTAAGTACACCAATCAGTTTGTAACAGCAGCTTTTAAAAGGACTGGAACTTAATATTGCATTTTTAAGAATGACCTAGGTACAATACCTCAAACAAGAATTGAACACACACACACACACACACACACACACACACATACACGCACACACCCCACACACACTGATACACACACACAAATCATATACCCAGTTTGTCATAACAAAGATCTATGTAAATATAACCTCAATTCTGTATCAATATATAAAGATGTATATTATGTAAGATTTTTTGGTTTATTATTTTTCTTTGGTCGAAAAGTAGTTTCAATAGTCTACCCTTTATTCCTATTATTCCTATATCTCCTCTTTTCTTTTTATTCTCTCTCTCATCTTTTCCCTCTAACATAAGATAGGGGAGAAAGAAGAAAAGAGGAAAGAAAAAGAAAGAGAAAAATCTCTGAATCTAATTAACCTCCTCCACTTTGCTTTCTTCCTGATCAAGAGCATAACAATTTGTAACCACTCCCTTTAGATGACAATAAGTATCCATAATCCATTGAATGACCAAAACCCATTGATCCCAACTCTTGTAATGGGGACATTGTTCTCTTAAAATTGCTTCCTACTGATTTGAGGCATCATTTTCCTCTTTCTGATTGGCCCCCTCTCCCCAAGCTGAGATACTAGTCAGTCTTAAGAAAGAGAACTGTACCATTTGTTGTCCATTCTTTGGATGATGAAAATGTTAAGGCTTAACTAAAGTCCTGTTTGGAACAGTCTGTGATGCTGAACCAATTGATATCAGCAGCTTTTTTGAAGCTGTTCTGGATACAGAATTTTGAGTAAACAAAAATAAGGAAGTCTGAGGTAGAATCATTCAGGATACTAGAATAATTGTGCCTCAGATTCTCAGCATCACCAAAGTAAATCTTGTCAGAGATGTTTTTCTTGTTAATTTCTCTAAATATATAATTTTTAAAGGTATTTCACACCTCTACATTAACATAAATATGGAATGTGCAGTGTGCACAATTCAGTGCACAATTCTCTGCTGTTTGTTGGAGCATGTAATGTATCTATCTTTTTAATAAGTTAGTTTGGATTATGTAACAAAACCATAATATAAATTTCTATCTATGCCAATTGAAAGTATGACATGATAAGTCCTGAGGACTCAGTAGCCAAAGATTTATTGGCTATGCATTGCTGAGGTTTTGGCTGAAGACATTTTATTGTCTCAGCCAGTCTCATAGCTGTTTCCATATGGAGAAAATCATGTTACTTGTCTTGTTTGATCTTCTTTATTTCTTTATTCCCATCTGTAGCCTGGTTCTGCATTATGTCTCCTCAGATCATAACTGATTTTTTTCAGTTTAGAAGAACTCCATAAGTTCTCTTTTCCTATGGAAACATATACAAAAGCTCTCCCCCAGTGTAATGTATTTTTCCCTATTCTTTGGTTAGGATATACTTAACATAAACTGGCTGATTTAGTTCAGCAGTTTTTTCATAATCCAATGTATTTTGGCAGCTGTGTTATTTGTATTATTGACATATAAACAATTTAAAGTAAATAAAGCATTATTTAAACTATCTTTGGGAGATTCCATCTCTCTCTTTTGTTCCATGAGCATCAAATTCCTGTTAGATATCTTCATAATTTATTGACCTGTAGGACTGTAAACTATATCTGTATTAGGTTTTATTTTGTAATGGCTAAAACATTGTTGTATTTTAAAGGAAACACATGTTGAAGCATCATCACCTTCAACTGGCAAAGGCATCTCCAAGATAGCCATCATCTCTAATAGATATGCAATCTCAGAATCAACCTTTTCAGAAATCAAGGCAGTGGCCTCTTGGAATTTTGAACATGTATCAGTTGTCTCATGTATCAACACATGTACATATCATATTTCTTCAAACTCTATAAAATAAAACATATAATCTATTATGTGATATTTTTCTAAGGTAGCATCAAACATAATATGTACTCTTAACTCAACGTATTGTATCTCCATGAGATGCCATTCCAATTTCTCAAGGCTTTGTAGAATTTTTTTCATCTGGAACTACCTTTTCTGTTGTTGTTGAAGGTTCCAGATTAGATTCTTTTGAAGATTCTTTACTTTGATATGAAGACTCCTCTAACTTCTGTTCTGTCAACTATAATCTGGCATTCCATATTTCAGTCCTTTTCTTATCTAAGTCTGTTTTATTCTGATCTTTCTTAAAGAGTATATATAAAATTGTAATTGTTATTGAACATATAATTAACTTTATGCTCACAGTTAAAATAAAACTATATGGGGTCCAAATGTTTTCCGATTGTTAACATGGAAAATATTTTCTTTTTAATCTCTAATTTTCTCCTGTTTCTGAAAACTTCAACTTTTCTTCTTCTCTCTCCTGTTTTTGGGGACTCTATCCTATTTTTCTTCCTTTCTTTTCTTTAGAGACATATTATTTATGTGTATTTATTATTTACTTATTTATTATTTTATTTAAATTCTTGACAAAATTTTATGTGTAGGAAGAAAAAAAGTCCCTTTAACAAATAATGTTGGAAGAACTGGATATTTGCATGCAGATATCCATGACTTGATCTCTATCTCTCTTTCCCATAGTCTGCAAAAAACCTCATAATTGACAAGAAACTATAAATTTTCTAAGTCTAGAAACTTTGAAACTATTTGAGAAAGCATGTGAAAACTAATTAATATATAGGCATAAGCAATGACTTCCTGAGCAGAACTCAAATAAATTGGGAAACAACAGCAAGAATGGACAAGTGGATTATAACAAACCAACAAACTTCTATACAGTAAAGGAAATTATTATTGGGTTAAAATACTTTGTTATATATTTGTGAAATAAGATCAATAGTCAGGATATATAAAGAACATAAATAACTTGAATACATGGAGAATTCATAATCCATACAATAAGTAAGGAATGAACAGAACAATTAATTGGAAGTAGAAATACAAATGGCTAACAAAGACAAAGATGTTAAACATTTTTAACAATTAGGAAAAACAAATCAAAACTACATTGAAATCCCCTCTCAATTTAGTCAAAATGAATATCATCAAGGGAAACAAAAACAAAATAATAAATCATGACAAAAATGAATCTTTATCCACTATGAAAAAAAGTACATTTTTTAGCTGTTTGTCAATCAGGATAGGATGGACCTATATCTCTACTTATTTTTAAAAGTTTATTTTGAGATAGAGTTTCAGTAAATTTTCCAAACTGGTCTTGAGCTCATAATCTTTCTATTTATATCTCTCAAGTAGCTGGGAATTACAGACACATCACTACATCCCAGGTAGGTAGTTTTGTTAGGTTTCAGAGATGATGATGATGATGATGATGATGATGATGATGTAGACAGATACCACTTGTAATTTATGTAGCCTAGGAAAAGTTAGTGCACTTTTGTTGTTATTGTCGTAACATTCCTATTTATTTGTACTATCATTATTATGCCATTCATGTGGCCCTCATGTTAATCTTTTTCCTCCTGTTTCTTAAAAGTAGAGTGTTTTCTCATATAATATTTCCTGATTACAGTTTCCTCTCCCTGTAACTGAGTTTTTCCTTCTTTTTCCCTTTTTGTCTCTCATTAGAAAGAAATGGGATTTTAAGAGATAAAAACAGACAATAAAAATATAGTAAAATAAAAAGCCAGGAACATTGAAGTTGGACAAAGCAAACCAACAAAGGAAAAAAGTTCTCCTGGTACCCTCAGTCCCCACTGTCTCTGCAATTCTTTCTGCATCCTCTTTCATGGGGTTCCCTAAGCTTTGAAGGGAGGGATTTAATGGAAACATCTCATCTGGAGCTATGTGTTCTATGGTCTCTCTTTCTGCATAGTTGTCTGACTGAGTATCTCTGTATTTGTTCTCATTTACTGCAGGAAGAAGTCTCTCTGATGTTGGCTGATAAGGCCCTGGTCTATGAGTTTAGTACAATATCTTTAGGAGTGATTTTATTATTACATTTTATTGATCAGTAGTATTTGGTTTTAGCCTTTGTTTCTGGAATGTCTAGTCTCTGGTTCCTGACCCAAGCAGTGTCGGAAATAGATTCCACCTCATGGAGTGTGTCTTAAATCAAATCAGACACTGTTTGGTTATTTGCTCAAGTTTTATGCCACCATTGCTCCAAGACATTGTATATTAAAGGTTTTGTGGGTGGAATGGGGTCTTTCTTTCCTCCTCCTCCTCCTCCTCCTCCTCCTCCTCCTCCTCCTCCTCCTC
>JANHMN010000752.1:5474-15751 GCA_030674055.1 Rhabdomys pumilio
CACACACACACACACACACACACACACACACACACACACACACACACCCCTTCTCTCTGCTCTTCAAACAAAACATCATCCATCACGATACAATAACAAGCGATAGGTCAGTTCATGCTGCTCTGTCTGAAATATACAAGTGTAGAACAAAGGCAGTGTCGGAGGCAAGGGTGCCACAAATTCTCCTATGGTTTAGACATGTAGTGTCCCCAAAGGCTGTGAAGAGGGAGTTCTGGGCTATTCTAGGCAGGTTATAACACTGCCCAGAAAAGCCTCCTTGAGCTTTCAGTCAGCCATTTCCTAATTCAATAAAAATGTCTGAAAAGGAAGACAAAGTTTAATCTTACTTTCACTTACTAGAAATTTATATTACTGATTCATATAGAACTCATAAACTCTAATTCAGTTCCATTTCTTGTCAAAAACTGTTCTCTAATTAGTTTCTCAAAGTCTACAGCAAGTCTTCTGCTGGCAAACCTTAATAAACCTGTGTGTGTGTGTGTGTGTGTGTGTGTGTGTGTGTGTGTGTGTGTGTATCCAGAAAAATAAGTTAGGACAGCATTACATAATTATATGCAATGAAAGTAATCTATTAATTCCTAACCAGAATCAGGTCAGGT
The DNA here is from genome assembly GCA_030674055.1 of Rhabdomys pumilio. NCBI lineage: Eukaryota > Metazoa > Chordata > Mammalia > Rodentia > Muridae > Rhabdomys > Rhabdomys pumilio. The sequence continues at coordinate 6,095 of JANHMN010000752.1, forward strand.
ACACACTTCTAGCTGCTTGAAAACTGACATTTTTCCCTGTGGAGAAAAAGCTTTACAGATTAGGCAAATAGCAATTTAGACTCCAAAACAGAGTGGTGCTGAAATTCCCTCTGGTTTCAGTAATTTTTCAATTTGATTTTTTTTCAAATTACAGATAAAAGAAAGCAAGTAGATATATGGTGACCAAGTCTAACATGCTCCTGGCCATAACTTATTCCTTATCATAAACTGGACCAGACTTTGGACAGGTACCAGGGACAAATGTAAGTGTCATTGAAATAGTATCCAAACACTCCCTCTTCGCAGCCTTTGGGGACACTGCATGTCTAAACCATAGGAGAATTTGTGGCGCCCTTGCCTCTGACACTGCCCATTCCGCTTTTGTTCTACACTGTATATTTCAGACAGAGCAGCATGAACTGACCTAGTGCTTGTTATTGTATCGTGATGGATGTGGTTTCTGTTTGAAGAGCAGAGAGAAATGGGCTGTTTGTGTTCTGTCTTCCTCACTCCTTATTACATAAGAGAGAGTGGAAAGGGAAATTGATTTAAAAGCAGTTGGTGGCCATGTCTAACTAATTTGATGAGTGATGTGAAAAGAGTTTCTAGTGCAGTTCAAGTAGATCTTCAAATATCGACAGCACAGTAGCCTCGACCAAGCTTCATGATGATCTACACATCAGAGCCCCAGCATCTCAGCTGTTGCCCCTTCTTTAATCGGCCTCATTCTCTGGGGGTATGTCCTGCAGGAGTGTGAAATGTCTCCAGGTTCAGCTTAACCTTCCCTGTAAGTCTAAAATACACTAGATATTCTGTTATAATAAGTGTGAATTTGTTGGTAAATACTTGCTAAATGCTGTTCTATATTATTTAACCCTGGGACTGCAGTTATGGGTAAAACAAACCCCTTAGAGCCGAGGATTTAGTTTGGTGCCCAAAAGTAGTAAAGGCATCTTCTTGACATACTTTCTGGTCAGGTCCTTATCCTTTGAAATTTAATATTCTAAAGGAAGTTGTCAGGACTTGTAGAAGGAGGGAAATTCTACTGGAAAAAAGAAGCCTACAGCCAGGCTAAGAATCTGTGGTTAGGAGCTGTTTTAAATTTATCTTGACCTATCATTCTCTCTTCTTTGGTTTTTGGACTGTCCTGTAGCCATTCAGTGATATCGCAAATATCTGCTCATCATGGAGCCATTTAAAGTCTCCTTCATTATTTATAAGTAATGACATCATCCAAGTCAGTTGGACCCTTTTGACATGACTTCACATCATTGGGGCTAAATTACTCTCTTACAGGGGTCAGCTAAGACCATGGAAAAACACAGATATTTACATTACAATTCATAACAGTAATAAAATTACTTATGGTGTAGCAATGAAAATAATTTTATGGTTGGGGAGTCACTACAACATAAAGAGATGTATTAAAAATATCACAGCTTCAGGAAGGTTGGAAACCACTGGAATCCAGGAAACTGAAATCTTAGTATGAAGTTGTCAAGGAAGCCACATTTCCTCTAGGTCCTTTTCTAGGACTACTGGATGGATGCTGCTTAGTTCGAGATACTAGAAAACAACAGGAGCAGAGACAAGATCACCAGCTACAAGGTCTGCATCCTAAACCTTGGACTCGGAGTGGAAGCCACACTTTCAAAATAACAACAAACCTCCTTCCTTCCCTAGCCAGCCAACCCTGCCTCTGTCACCTTCCCTTGAATTTTAGGAGTTGATGGTGACAGATGTATTATAAAACAAGTTTTTAAAGTCTCTAGCAAAGTCAATTTTTAAATGACTCATACTTCCTGTCATCCCTCATACTGGTCCATGTACTCCTCAAGCCTTCCTGTCGGTCTGCCAGCCAGTCTTGACTCCATGTTCTCTAAACGTCCCCTGGAGCATCGGTGAACAAGATATCTCCCATGTTCCCCATGCATTCTAGGTCCCACACTGCTGCACTTATGGTAGGTAGATTCAGAAAGCGACATAATAGTCAAGGAAGGAAACTGGTTGCCAAACTGTCTTAATAAATTATACCTGAACTCAAAAAGTCCCTGAAATACATAGATTTACCCTGAGTCCCATTATAGATACTAACTAGCAATGATTTGAAAGAATTGTGCATGGTCAATGACTTTCAATACAATCTGAGTAATAACAATACTCTACACTTTCCTTTCTTTAATTCAACCTTCTTCTACTGAAATCCTTGATATTATAAACCATTCTGTACATGTGAGCAATGAATTGTAATAAATTGGGCTGTTTACTTGTAGTAGAAGCAGGCCTATTATCACCCAGGTGGTAGGCAACTCTTTGGAGAACTAAATGTAGCTGAGACACCCAAGGACAGTATTTCCCTTGAAAGCTTAAGTAGTATGCTGGCAATCTAAGTATCTACTGAGAAATTTTGTAAATGGATGTGTGACAACAGTTCCGCCAAGGTGAGAATTAAGTTTTAGAGGTGGATCAGAATGATCGCTTCACCCACCACTTTGAGGCATTGGAGCAGGAAGCAACTTGGCAAGGAATTTACTTTCTTTCTTTTTTTTTTTTTTCCAAAAGCTCAGTAGCTATGGACAGCAATCTTTGTTACACACATCTTTTTCATTTTTTTAATTACTTATTTTTTTAAAAAATTTTTAATTGGGTATTATATTTACATTTCAGATTTTAACCCCTTACCCCACTTACTCCCACCACACAGAAACCTCCTATCCCATCCCCCCTCCTCATGCTTCTATGAGGCTGTGCCCCCACCAACCCCCCCTCACCCCTCACACCCCCCCCCACTCTGTGTTCGTTTTCTCATGGGACCAAGAATCTCCTCTCCCACCTATGTCCAAAAGGCCATCCTCCCCTACATATACAGCTGGAGTCATAGGTCCCTCCCTATGTGCTCACAGGCTGGTGATTTAGACCCTGGGGAGCTCTGATTGGTTGGTATTGTTGCTTTCCTCGTGGGGTCACAAACCCTTTCTGCTCCTTCAGTCTTCTCTCTAACTTCTCCATTGGGAAACAGTTAGCTGTGAGCATCGTCCTCTGAATGTGTCAGTCTCTGTCAGACCTCTAAGGAGACAGCTACATCATGTTCTTGTCAGCATGCACTTCCTGCCATCCACATCAGTGTCTAGCTTAGGTGACTGTACATGGGATGGATACCCAGGTGGAATGGTCTCCAGATGTCCCCTCCTTCAGTTTCTGTCCGATGTTTTGTTTCCATATTTGCTCCCTTGAGTATTTTTGTTTCTCATTCTAAGTAGAACTGAGGCATCCCCACTTGGTCTTCCTTCTTCATGAGCTTCATGTGGTCTGTGAGTTGAGTCTTCGATATTCCAAGTTTTGGGCTAACATCCGCTTATCAGTGAATAAATACCATGTGTGTTCTTTTGTGATTGGACTAACTCACTCAGAATGATAACTTCTAGATCCATCGATTTACCTAAAAATTTCTCGAATTCATTATTTTTAATAGCTGAGTAATACTCCATTGTGTAAATGTACCACATTTTTTGTATCCATTTCTCTGTTGAGGGACATCTTGGTTCTTTCCAGCTTCTGGTTATTATAAATAAGGCTGCTATGAACATAGTGGAGCATATGTCCTTGTTATATGTTGGAGTATCTTCTGGGTATATGCCTAGGAGTGGTATAGCTGGATCCTCAGGTAATGCTATGTCCAGTTTTCTGAGGAACCGCCAGACTGATTTCCAGAGTGGTTGTACCAGCTTGCAATCCCACCAACAATGGAGGAGTGTTTCTCTTTCTCCACATCCTCGCCAGCATCTACTATCACCTGACTTTTTGATCTTAGCCATTCTGACTGGTGTGAGGTGGTATCTCAGGGTTGTTTTGATTTGCATTTCCCTTATGACTAAGAATGTTGAGCATTTCTTAAGGTGCTTCTCTGCCATTTGAGTTTCCTCTGTTGAGAATTCTTTGTTTAGCTCTGTACCCCATTTTTAATAGGGTTATTTGGTTATCTGGAGTATAATTTCTTGAGTTCTTTGTATATCTTGGATATTAGCCCTCTATCAGATGTAGGATTGGTAAAGATCTTTTCCCAATTTGTTGGTTGCCGTTTTGTCCTATTGACAATGTCCTTTGCCTTACAGAAGCTTTGCAATTTTATGAGGTCCCATTTGTCAATTCTTGATCTTAGAGAATATGCCATTGGTGTTCTGTTCAGGAATTTTTCCCCTGTGCCTAGATATTCGAGGGTCTTCCCCACCTTCTCTTCTATTAGTTTCAGTGTGTCTGGTTTTAAGTGAAGGTGTTTTATCTATTTGGATTTGAGCTTTTTACAAGGAGATAAGAATGAATTGATATTCATCCTTCTACATGTTGACCTCCAGTTGAACCAGCACCATTTGCTGAAAATGCTGTCCTTTTTCCACTGGATGGTTTTAGCTCCTTTGTCAAAGATCAAATGATCATAGGTGTGTGGGTTCATTTCTGGATCTTCAATTATATTCAACTGATATTCCTGCCTGTCTCTGTACCAATACCATGCAGTTTTTATTACTATTGTCCTGTAGTACAGTTTGAGGTCAGGGACAATGATTTCCCCCAGAAGTTCTTTTATTGTTGAGAATGGTTCTTGCTATCCTGGGTTTTTTGTTATTCCAAATAAATCTGCAAATTGCTCTTTCTATCTCTATGAAAAATTGATTTGGAATTTTGATGGGGATTGCATTGAATCTATAGATTGCTTTTGGCAAGATGGCTATTTTTACTAAATTAATCCTGCCAATCCAGGAGCATGGGAGATCTTTCCATCTTCTGAGATCTTCTTTTATTTCTTTCTTCAGAGACTTGAAGTTTTTGTCATACATATCTTTCACTTGCTTGGTTAGGTTCACTCCAAGATATTTTATATTGTTTGTAACTATTGTGAAGGGTGTTATTTCCCTAATTTCTTTCTCAGCCTGTTTACCTGTTGAGTATAGGAAGGATACTGATTTGTTTGAGTTGATTTTATATCCAGCTGCTTTACTGAAGTTGTTTATCAGGTTTAGGAGTTCTCTGGTGGAAATTTTAGGGTCACTTAAGTATACTATCATATCATCTGCAAATAGTGAAATTTTGACTTCTTCCTTTCCTATTTGTATTCATTTGACTTTCTTTTGTTGTCTAACCGCTCTAGCTAGAACTTCCAGTACTATATTGAATAGGTAGGGTGAGAGTGGGCAGCCTTGTCTAGTCCCTGATCTTAGTGGGATTGCTTCCAGTTTCTCTCCATTTAGTTTGATGTTGGCTACTGGCTTGCTGTATGTTGCTTTTACTATATTTAGGTATGGACCTTGAATTCCTGATCTTTCCAAAAGTTTTAACATGAAGGGATGTTGAATTTTGTCAAATGCTTTCTCAGCATCTAGTGAGATGATCATGTGGTTTTTTTCTTTGAGTTTATTTATGTAGTGGATTACATTGATGTATTTCCAAATATTGAACCATCTCTGCATTACTGGGATAAAGCCTACTTGATCATGATGGATGATTGTTTTGATGTGTTCTTGGATTCAGTTTGCAAGAATTTTATTGAGTATTTTTGAATCAATATTCATAAGAGAGATTGGTCTGTAGTTCTCTTTCTTTGTTGGGTCTTTGTGAGGCTTAGGTATGAGTGTAATTGTAGCTTCATAGAATGAATTGGGTATTGTTCCTTCTGTTTCTATTCTGTGGAATAGTTTGAAGAGAATTGGTATTAGGTCTTCCTGGAAGGTCTGGTAGAATTCTGCACTAAAACCATCTGGCCCCGGACTTTTTTTGGTGGGAAGATTTTTAATGACTGCTTCTATTTCTTTAGGGGTTATGCAACTGTTTAGATGGTTTATCTGCCCCTTGTTTAACTTTAGTACCTGGTATCTATCTAGAAAGCTGTCCATTTCATCCAGATTTTCCAATTTTGTTGAGTATAGGCCTTTGTAGTAGGATCTGAAGTTTTTTTTTAATTTCCTCTGTTTCTGTTGTTATGTCTCCCTTTTCAATTCTGATTTTCTTAATTTGAGTACTGTCAGTACTGTCTCTGCACCCTTTGGTTAATCTGGATAAGGGTTTGTCTATCTTGTTGGTATTCTCAAAGAACCAGCTCCTGGTTTTGTTGATATTTTATATAGTTCTTTCTGTTTCAACTTGGTTGATTTCAGCCCTGAGTTTGATTATTTCCTGCCGTCTACTCCTCTTGGGTATATTAGCATCTTTTTGTTCTAATGCTTTCAGGTGTGCTGTCAAGTTGTTAGTGTATGCTCTTTCCAGTTTCTTTTTGTGGACACTTAGAGCTATAAGTTTTCCTCTTACTACTGCTTTCATGGAGTCCAACAAGTTTTGATATGATGTGTCCTCATTTTCATTAAATTCCAAAAAGTCTTTAATTTCTTTCTTTATTTCTTCCTTGACAAAGTTATCATTGAATAGAGCATTGTTCAGTTTCCACATGTATGTGAGCTTTCTGTTGTTTTTGTCCATATCAAAGACGAGTCCTAGTCCATGGTGATATGATAGGGTACAAGGGATTATTTCAATCTTTTTGTATTTTTTGAGGCCTGTTTTGTGACCAATTATATGGTTTATTTTGGAGAAGGTACCATGAGGTGCTGAGAAAAAGTTATACTCTTTTGTTTTTAGGATGAAATGTTCTATAGATGTCAGTTAAGTCCAATTGGTTCATAACTTCTGTTAGTTTCATTGTGTCTCAGTTTAGTTTCTGTTTCCATGATCTGTCCATAGCTGAGAGTGGGGTGTTGAAATCTCCCACTACTATTGTGTGAGGTGCAATTATGCTTTAAGCTTTAGTAAAGTTTCTTTTATGTATGTGGGTGCCCTTGCATTTGGGGCATAGATGTTCAGAATTGCAAGTTCCTCTTGGTACATTTTTCCTTTGATGAATATGAAGTGTCCTTCTTTATCTTTTTTGATTACTTTTGGTTGAAAACCGATTTTATTTGATACTAGAATCTCTACTTCAACTTGTTTCTTGGGACCATTTGCTTGGAAGATTGTTTTCCAACCTTTTACACTAAGGTAGTGTCTGTCTTTTTCACAAAGGTGTGTTTCCTGTATGCAGCAAAATGTTGGGTCCTGTTTATGTATCCAGTCTGATAGTCTATGTCTTTTGATTGGAGAATTGAGTCCATTGATATTAAGAGATATTAAGGAAAAATGAATATTTCCTGTTATTTTTGTTATTGGCAGTGGAGTTATGTTTGTATAGCTACCTTCTTTTAGGGTTGTTGGAAGATTACTTTCTTGCTTTTTCTAGGTTGTAGTTTCCATCCTTTTGTTGGAGTTTTCCACCAATTATCCTTTGAAGTGCTGGATTTGTGGTAAGATGTTGTGTAAATTTGGTTTTGTCATGGAATATTTTGGTTTCTCCATCGATATTGATTGAGAATTTTGCTGGGTATAGTAGTCTGGGCTGGCATTTGTGTTCTCTTAGGGTCTGTATGATATCAGTTCAGGATCTTCTGGCTTTTAGTCTCTGGTGAGAAATCTGGTGTAATTCTTATAGGTCTGCCTTTATATGTTACTTTACCTTATTCCCTTACTGCTTTTAATATTTTTTCTTTGTTTTGTACATTTGATGCTTTGATTATTGTGTGGCAGGAGATATTTCTTTTCTGGTCTAAACTATTTGGAGTTCTGTAGGCTTCTTGTATATTTATGGACATCTCTTTCTTTAGGTTAGGGAAGTTTTCCTCTATAATTTTGTTGAAGATATTTACTGGTCCTTTAAGTTGGGAGTCTTCTTCCTCATCTATACCTATTATTTTTAGGTTTGGCCTTCTCATTGTGTCTTGGATTTCCTGTATGTTTTGGGTTAGGAGCTTTTTACATTTTGCATTTTTTTGACAGTTGTGTCATTGTTTTCCATGGTATCTTCTGCACAAGAGATTCTCTTTTCTATCTTTTGTATTCTGTTAGTGATACTTGTGCATATGGCTCCTGATTTTTCTATGTGCTGCTTGTCATTAGGTTTTCTATCTCCAGAGTAGTCTCCCTTTGTGATTTCTTTATTGTTTCTACTTCCACTTTTAGATCTTGGACGGTTTTGTTTAATCCCTTCACCTATTTGGTTGTGTTTTCTTGCAATTCATTAAAGGATTTTTGTGTTTCCTCTTTAAGGGCTTCTTTCTACTAGTGTTCTCCTTAAATTCTTTGAGAGTGTTATTTAGTCCTTCTTAAAGTCCTCTATCATCGTCATGAGAAGTGATTTTAATTCTGAATCTTGCTTTTCTGGTGTGATGGGGTGTTCAGGGCTTGCTATGATGGGGGAACTGGGTTATGATGATGCCATGTAACTTTGGATTCTATTGCTTAAGTTCTTGTGCTTGCCTTTTACCATCTGGTTAACTCTAGTGCTACCTGTACTCGCTGTCTCTGACTGAAGCCCGCCTTTCCAGTTATCTTGCTTGTGTCTGATCTCCTCGGGATCCAGATGTCTCTGTGATCTTCCCCAGCTGCTCCGAGTACAGTAATATCTCTAGGATGCCTCAGGATATGGTGCCTCCAAGGTAGCAGACCAGCTGTTCTGGGTGCAGTGTCTCCTCCAAGATGTCTCAGGATCAAATGCCCACTGCTCTGAGTGCAGTGTCTCCTCTAGGATATCTCAGGATAAGGTGTCCACTGCTCTGAGTGCAGTGGTTCCTCTAGGATGTCTCGGGATATGTTGTCTGTTGCTCTGAGTTCAGTTGTTTCTCTGCCACTCTGGGTTCAGTGGACCTTCTACCACTCTGGGTTCAGTGGACCCTCTAGGTTGTCTCGAGAAGATTCCGATGTCCACACAGGGTCAGACCTGGTGTGGGTCTGCACCAGGCCTCAGATCTATGAGAAGGGTGGAAGGGGAGTGCCACTCCTCAGGGGTACAGTTTGGGTTTCTGCTGGAATCTGAGCACTCCCTGTACCCAGCTATGGGCATAGGGCAGTGTTTGGGTCTTCTTACCTACCACTCTGGGTTCAGTGGACCCTATGGGATGTCTCAGGAGGAGTCTGGTGTCCAGAAAGGAGGGGACTGGGTGTGGGTCTGCACCAGGCCTCAGATCCAGGAGAGGGGCCAGGAAGTTACTTTCCAATCTGGCCATTTGTTTGGTTTACATAGGAACACTTCCTAATTGCAATTCAACAGAGTAGATCCCAAGTTGTTTTTGGTGGTGGTGATAATTGTTTTTTTTTTTAAAAAAAAAAAAAAAAACTATTTGAGAACAAAATACCATGACCCTTGAAGTCTAGTAAGTTATTTGCCCATAATATGACCTACTTGGCTCTATCAGTTAGGAGGTAGTCAGGTTCCCAGTGGTAGTGACTGCAGAAGCACTGACCACACTTCCCATGATTCCCAGGACAATGCTGTCATTCCATCTCATTTAGGGATCACCTCTGTGAGCACACCCCTCTTTTTGTTCTGTACATAGGTTCATTTTCTAGTTTAAACCTCATGATAACTCTTACAGAAGCTGAGTGACAAGCCTGCAGCTGCACAGCTACTAAGAGAGGGTGTAGGAGTGACCCCAAACAGTAGCCACATAGCTTTGAAGCCCTAATACCATTATTTAAAAATCATCCTTTCAGAAGTGCTGAAATATTGGGTGGACTAGGGTGGCAAGAGGAATGGGCTATAAGGATTCACTTCCATTTTTGCAGAGCATCTTTTATAGTTTTGCA
>JANHMN010000753.1:0-15744 GCA_030674055.1 Rhabdomys pumilio
GGAGAGGAGAGGAGAGGAGAGGAGAGGAGAGGAGAGGAGAGGAGAGGAGAGGAGAGGAGAGGAGAGGAGAGGAGAGGAGAGAGAGGAGGAGACGAGAGGAGACTAGAGGAGACAAGAGGAGAGCATATGTTTTCTGTTCTCTGAAACTCTTCTTTTTGAAAAGCAAGTTCTTTCACAATATTTTGGAACTTGCATTTATATATACAAGTACAATCTTGAAGTTTATAGCTTTGAGCCAGACCTGTATGGCTGGTAATTACTACAAATAGATAAATGTTTATTTGTCCTGTACTCTTTATTGGTAACATTGACATATGGACTGAATAATTATTAATACTTTCTTACTTTATTATTTTCTAATGAAGTAAAATATACACATAGTGTGATATGTTCTGTGAACTCAACATAATTATACCTCTAATGGGTACTGTATTACATGCCATCATCACCTTACACACAGTTCACCTTAGAGACTCTCTCACATCTTTATAGTCAATATCCATCCCAGTATAGAAGTGCTACTCAGATTTCCTTCTCTAAAGAACAGATTACCCCATCTCAAAAATAGTATGGACTTGCATGTAACTGAATACTTAGCATGTATCTTTTTTGCTTAGAATTAGAACTTTGACCTTTTTGAATGCATAATAATGGTCCTTAGTTGATGTCACATGACACAAACACAGGCTATCCACCTCATTGGAGACTAGGTTGAAAAGCCTAGTCTAGATAAATGATTAGATAATAAGATACATTTATCAAATACATACTCTAAGTAAGTATTTGTATTTGGTTGTCTAATTTAACTCAATTATCTCAGATGTAGAATTACACATAGAGTTGTTATATAAATTGTTGTGTCATATAAATGATGTGTTCTCTCTAAGCTTGTTGACAGCAGGCTTTGGGAGAAAGACAGTCCCTTGTCTTACATTCAAGCAAGTTTACATCAAATGTTCTTCAAATGACCCCTTCCTGGACAAGATGATTCCTAACTTAATCATTAGGGGGAAAAAAAAAAGACAGCAAATACCTAATAAGAAAAACAGTGCAGCTCTGAGTACAGCCGGATAGTGAACAATGTCCAATGTCATTTACTATTGTTTATCCTATGATAGTTTAAAAAAATAACAACTAACGGGAACAGATGACTAATGGCCAGATACACACTCCTCTATGCAGAAATCTCTTCATCAGAGGCTCTGGCATGACTGCTTCACCATGGCCTCTGCAGCCACTTGTGTGAGATGTTGTGGGCACATGTCTTAATGATAGCTTGTTATATTTTGCCACTTGTTCTCTTAACTTTGTTTACTATGTGCTTGATGTACTCACTTATTTTAAACTTATATCATTCCTATCTTATATAATTCATGATATGCAAATTAAATCAAAAATTACATGTTTTATATGCTTTGGTGTTTATTGACTGGTAAGTGGTGAATTTCAAAGCCCATGTAGGAGTTGCCACTGATGAGTTGCTTTACTTCAAACAAATTTATATCATTCATTGACATTACTCACTACTTTGTGAGCCTAATTCTTCAGGATTTATTAATTCACTTTACTCTGGTGGCTTTTAAATAGTGTTTGGATTCCTGATCATGTCATTTTTGTCTTCAAGTGTATACTCTGCTCCTTTAAGAATTGCTTGGCTCTTATATATTCATTTCTCTAGTTTCTAAAGCATTTTCTACACATATTAACTTCATTTTTAGGCAGGTTTAAGGTTGGTGAGTTATTATTTCTCTTTCCATGATTTAACCAATTAAAAAGTAAAATAAATATTCACTTCCCCAACAATTCTTCTGCAACCATATTCCTTGTGCTTCCATTCTGTCTGGTCCCAACTCTGCCAACAGAGCTCTGTGGCTGCCTGTCCAGTCATCCTACTGCCTCTCAGAGTTCACATTCTAGTCCTGAGAGCCCCATCACAGAAATGCCCACATGCACAGCATGAACCCCACGTGCACAGCACGAACCCCATCCCAGAAGCAACTCCTCTACTCTACACACCCAAACAACTGACAGCATCCACCTAGTGATTGGCTGAACAACTTGAATCAGCCCTCCTCCACTATCAAAACTGTGTACATCCATTCTGATGGGAAAAAAATAACCCATAGATCATCACTATCAATACAAATCTGTTTCATTGGAACGTAATCTGTAAAGGACCATATAAACTCACTTAAAAATTCTTTTTATAGATTATATATAACTATAAAAGCAAATTTTAATGAACACAAACAAAATTATACAATTAATGTAAGTTAAATGAATGAAACATGAATTCTTACTCATTATGTGAATACTGTTTGCACACTGGTGCTTTTTGTATATTGAAAACCTTAAAAATGTGAGGTAATTCAAAATATTTGGCTGATATATTGCCTGACAGACATGCCTAAAGACTAGAATTTGGTTCCCCATCACCCACATAAAAAACATACTACCTGTAATTCTAGCACATGGAAGGCAGAGATGGGGCATCTCGATACAAAATGAACACCAAAGACCATGCAAATGAAATGTCCCTGCCATGTGGACAAGGAGTGCAATATCCAGGCACTGTAAGCTATGCAAGCATACAGGTTAAATTAAATGTGTATGATTGAAAATATATTACAAGACCCCAGTTTAAACATTTCAATACACATGTCACAATTCTGCTTAGCTATTCACAACCCAAATAATCATCTAGATGGTTTCTTTAATAGAAATATGTGAATCTTGTCTTATCTCACAAACCAGATTTAATTCTTTAAAGCAGAAATATCACTTTGGTTTCCCCAAGTTTTTATACCCTCATCCAAGAACTTATTCTTTTAAATCTTCACTAAAGACTCCACAGTGATTTTATTCTTAGGTAAAAAAAAAAAAAAAAAAAAAAAAAAAAACACCTTTAACCTTTTTCCTTTACTTTCTGCCTTCTTATGAAGTCAGATTAACTCCCTAGTGGCTTTCTTTGCATCTAAAACCCTTTCCACACGGAAAAAATACTCTCAGGAAGATGTTCATGACAGATTCCAATTAAGGTAATTCTCTTCTTTTAAATATTTTCTTTTAATCTTAATTTTTAAAGTTTGTATTTCTTTGCTGGATCACTCTTGTTTCTTTCATTTGCATTTGTTCTATGTATATAAGTCTAGCTATTTTGAAGAGTTTTCAAGAATTATTTCCATAAATTCTTTTGAAAACTTTTTTTCCAGAAAATTCTAGTATCTGGTGTTGGCAACATCTTCCTGGCTTTTATTTGATGGTTTTTCCATTGGAACATGGGTATTTTGATGTTCTGTGTTAGGTCACCAGTTATTACTTCAAATTGTTGTGTCAGCAAGTTTTCATTGCTACTACTGCTTCTACCCGCGGAATATAAGGACGATCACCTAGTCATGAATACTGATATTTTCAAAAGTCTGGGATTAACTTATGGGAAAGATATCCATTACTTCTGCTAAGGTTAGACACCTGATGCCTCAAGGTTGTTAGTATTCTCCTTACCAATGGGTGTTAGATAAGTCTCTGAGTCTCCACAAGGTTTCTATGGCACTATAGTGCAGGGATCAGAAGGAAACTCTCCATACTGTGAGAAAGAGGTAGCTCAGACTCCCCTCTGATCTTCTGCCACAAAAGAGTAGGTCTTTATCACAGTCCAACATGGATGGAAATCAGCCCATCTCCTCTGTGACTGAAGCTGACTAGTAGGAACTGTATCTTCCAGCTGACAAGGTGGAGACCCAGGCTCCTAACTCTTTCATGGTTTCCATAGCAACATCTCAGAAAATTTAGACTGAAGCATTTTATTTTATTTTCCAATACTTACTGATTTCTCATTAATTTCTTCTGAAGACTTAATGATACATGGAGACAGTTGTGAGCTGTCACAACGCTTATCCAGCCATCTTTCCCTGTCTACCTGCATCCCTTCCACAGGAAACTACAACAAAGCCCAGACGACTTATTACATCCTTGTTAATATATGTACAGTCTCAGCTTCTCCTTAGAAGTCCAAGCATGCCATGGCCCTGATATGTCTACACTGGTTTTCTTTTTTTCCTTTTTAATTTAATTTAATTTTTTACTTATTTACTTTACATCCCACACACTGCCCCCTTCCTGTCACCTCCTCCTACAATCCTTACCCAATCCCCCCATCACTGTTTCTGAGTGGGTGAAGGCCTTCTGGAGTATCCCCTGACCATGGCACTTCAAGTCTTTGAGAGTCCAGGTGCTTTCTTTCCCAGTAGCCCAGCTAGAAGAACATTTCCTATGTACAGGCAACAGCTTTTCAGATAGCCCTACTCAAGTTGTTCCAGACCTACTATGAAAACCAAGCTGCACATCTGCTACATATGTGCAGGGAGGCCTAGGTCCAGTCCCTATATGTTCTTTGTTTGGTAGTTCAGACTCTGAGAGCCCCAATGGTCCAGGTTAGTTTGACTATGTTAGTCTTCCTGTGGAGCTCCAATCACCTTCTGGCCCCACAGTACTTTCTCCTATTCTCCCATAAGAGTCCCTAAGCTCCATTCACTGTTTGGCTGTGGGTGTCTGTATCTGTCTGACTCTGCTTCTGGATAAAGCCTCTCAGAAGACAACATGTTGTTGTGTGTAAGCATAACAGTGTATCACTAATGGTGTTAGAGATTGGTGCTTGTCCATGGGCTGGTTCTCAAGTTGGGCCTGCTCTACATTGATTTCTAGTAAGATATATTTGATTCTAATTTTCCTCCATGAATCTCTCAAACCTGTTTTCCCTCAACTTTCCTAACTCAGAAACAACTTTAGTCTTCTGGATGCTCATCTTAAAACAGTGAATTCATGAAGATGGGGAGATGGCTCAAATAATAAGAGCACTGGCTGCTCTTCCAAAGGTCCTAAATTCAGTTTCTAGCATCCCCATGATGGCTCATAACTATCTATCATGAGATCCCGGAACCTTTTCTGGCCAGCAGGATACATGCAAGCAGAACACTGTTTACCTAATGAATAAATAAATCTTAAAAAAATACATGAATTCCCCTCATATACTCACACATCAAGTTAACTAGATTAACATTTGCACCGAGTCAGATTGCAAGATATATGTAAATCATAGTTGAATAAGATTAAAACTATAATTTATATATTAGGTTCTATACAATTACTAAGGAATGACCCCTAAGCTAATTATCTGTCTCTAGACTGTCGATTTTTTCCAACTGTGCTATCCAAATACTTGCTGTTTAAATCTTTCTGGGTTATTAATGCTACAGTGTCTGGTGTCCTGGGGAGGCAGGAGGCATTTCACTCTTGGGGCTGGTCCATCATGACTAATGGAGACCTCCTGTTATCTATCTATCTATCTATCTATCTATCTATCTATCTATCTATCTATCTATCTATCCCAACAATGATTTTAAACTCGGGAGTAGGTTTTGCAAAACAAATACTGATGTACCTGAGAATTTGATCATCTTGAAGCAACCAGATCTTGGGGTACAATATTTAGCATGTGAATATAAGTATCACCAGAACAACTCCCAACACTCCACTCACATATTTCCAATATCTTCTCATTTCACATTACAGCAAAGATAGAAAGCCCACCTCAGCTCATCTTGCTAATCCTGTCTTCCCTCAAGTCCTTGTAAGTCTCGGAGCAGAACACACACTCTCTAACCTATAAACTAGGTCCTTGACATAGTTTGCTAGGTGTGGGGTAGGTTATTTGCCATGGAATAGTACGTTTGCTCAAATCTGCCTTCAGAATGTTTGTCTATGGTATTCTAGTCTATTTTAATATTCCTGTGTTGTTTTCAGTCATACTTACCCTGCTCTGCTTTCCTCCACAGCCCTAATTAGCACCTTGCATGGTGTGTTTCTTTATTCCATCATTTCCCCCATGGAGCACAACTGCTCTTTCCTGGATTTCAACACTTAAAGACCTTAGTGGCCCATGTTAGGCACTCATGATAATTTCAAATTAATTTAATTCAAAAATATTTCAGTCTATATTTAGGATTTTTTTCTTTAGATAACATATCCCCTTCCAAATATAGGTTAGATTAAATCAAACACATATATTAATTAAAATGTTGACACTTTTGTTTATTTTCATCTTTCCTTTGCATAAAGCATGTGCTAAAATTTCTTCCAAAGAGAAGACAAATAATAACAATATCTTGTTAAAGTTCAGTGTCTGCAAAATTTCATATTTATCTATTGTTTTTTTATCACTAAAATGTTCTCTTGTTTGAAATAAAGTGTTAAAATAGTCATTCCTCTGTGCTATAATATCTCATATTAATTATAGAAAAGCAATAGGAATAACTAATATATTTTTATAATTTGAATAATAGATTTCTTCACAGTGAAGTGTGCATGCCTTTAAAAACTTAAAGTGAGCTCCTGTGTTAATGGAAGACAGAGGTCAATCTGCATCCCTTTCCTTGACGACTAAAATTTTATAAAACCAAGGTTAAGCAGTGCATCAGAAGGCATGGAGAAGTATTTATTCATTTTTGTTATTTTATAGATTAGTTGAAAATTTGGGGTCATTATTCCTTGATAACATGATAAACATTTATTTTTAAAGTTAGGATTGACTCTCTTCATGATGAATTACTAGAAACAATTTGATAACAGAAAGAATGTATTCCACTAAGATTGTTTTTCAGCTGAAACCAATGACTGCAATACCTTCGACTGGTAGAACAAAATTTAATAAATTATTTGTACAAAATTTATAAGTGTTATTTTGAATATAAAATGTGTAATTGGCTTCCATGTTCCTCTGAGTGTCCTAGGCCTTTTTTCTCTTACAGGAGAAGCCCTTTATAACACTAAAAGACCAGGCTTTCCAAACACCTCATGCTATTACCTGAAGTTCTCTGCTTCTCGCCTAAGTGATAAAGTTTTATACAATTTACAAGGTTGTTTGGATTATCATTATCTTTTTATTTGGAGTACTTCAGAAAAAAAATGTGATACTCCAGGTAGTTATTTAGATGTGAAGTGCTTGTGATTGAGTAGTGTGTATTCTGTTCCCAACCTTCTAGGAGGTCCAGGGAGAATCGCCATTTCTGACTGCCACATTTAAGTACCTATTCTGTGCAGCATAATAGTCAACCCTTTACCTATAGGCTGAGAAACTGATGGCACAGAAGTCTACAACTAAAGCATGCATTGCACAGGATTGTGCACTCTTTTTAGACATCTTTTTAAAGAAGACTATAACTACTCAATTTACCACAAAGAAGTAAACTCTTTGTTACTAAATGAAAGAGTCATCGTAAGGTATATTTCTTTTAACCAAGGAAAAATGTTAAAATTATCTTAATTTACATGAAGAGATCAAGCAACTATTCCTTTTAGAAGATAATTTCTGATCTCTAGGGAGAATTTTTATATGTACTAAAAACTACTTAAAATGGAGTTCCCAATAGTCTTATATTCACAAAAGTAGAAAAAGTAAGTTTCTCTTTTGTGAAATGTGACAGAATTCTTCAGCCTGAAAGACACTGAGCATATACCCCTGGTGTCTTCCATTTCTTTATGTTGAAATGGGGCACCTAGCAATTTGTGCATTGGGGTTTTAATGAGCCACAGAGTTAGAAGACTATGAACTGAGTAATGTTATCCATTTGTGGTAGTGTCCTGTAGCTGCTGTGTTTTATACAGCACAGTGGCTGAAAAACAAAACAGCTCTTCAATCAGCTTCATCACTAAATGCAGCCAAACCATTTTAGGAAGCAATGGCATTTCACAAAAGAGAATGCGAAACACAAAGTGTAATTTTCCTCAGATAACAAGAAAGGGAAGTGGGGAAGAAAGCAGAACTGTTCAAATAGAGACTGATAAATAAAGACTCTTTGGCCTTTACGCCACTGTGGAAGAAGAACTTGGAGCTGGTTCTTGATTCAAGTGCAGCAACTGGAGTCAATTGGAGCATATTTTACCAACACGTCTCTCTCCTAACATAATTTTTTATAATTAAGCAGTAGTGACTGATAATTTAATGTTGTATAAAAGGCCATATTGCAGGCTAATAAGCAAATTTAGGATTAATCTCTTGTCCTGGAAATTTCTAGGACATGGGCTACTAACATCTTCATTCTCTGTATCCCTCTGCGTGGTTCCCTGTCTTAGGAATGTCCTCATGTCTTGTTGCCTAAGTACTTTCAGTTGGTCTTTACTTTTCCTTGGGACCCTCACAGTTAGGAGGTACTAGGGCTAGCTAGATCTAATCCCCGAGGACTTCTGCTTCAGAGTTTTTGCATGTATTTGTCTCCTGTAAGATTTCCATCAACTGTATAGCCTGCTGGTTGAAATCCTTAATTGCTGGTTCTCTCGATAAAGTACTCAAATGATTTTCACATGTCTGCTCTCTCCCAAAAGAAACTGGCAAGCTACATGAATTTCCTATCACAGCTGTAACAATTATCCACAAACCTGGTGTCATACACACAAATTTGTCGGTTTTCCACTTCATGAATCATGTGTCTGAAAACCAGATAGGACTGAGTTTCCTGCAGCATATACAGAAGATAGGTCTTTTCCCTGATTCCTTGGCCTTCTGGGGCTTACTGCATTTTCCAGTATCTTTAACATAAGCACCTGTGTGTGGCATCTTAATTGGGCTTTTTCTGTCTCTCTTTTCTCCACATCCACTCAGCCCCTTACCTTCTTCCCTCTCCCTTTGTTATCTTCCCACTTCCTGTTTATCCTCCCCCATCTTTCCCTCCTCTGTTTTCCCCTCTCTTTCTAGCTCTCTCCCCTCTCACTTCCTCTCTCTCTCCCCCTACTTCCCTCCCACCCCTCCCCACACATAGTTATATACCTTTCTAGCTATATAATCACCTCAAAAAAAACAAAACAAAACATGGATTTATTAAATCACACGAAGTTGTTATCTTCACAGTTTCCAATGCCATGTAAATAATTTATTTGCATACTAAGGGAAATCTATTATAGATAACCTTGGTAGGCACATTAGATACATGTCATTGGTCTACCTACCACCTGTTTCATAGAATGCATACATATTTGGAGACATATTAAAGATCTTATCACTCTCTGTTTTCCAAATTTTCTTTCACTAATAGATAGGTTTCATGTTATAGAAAGAGACATTTTTATAATTTTAATTATTTTATTTTTTGTTTTTTAATATTATAATATAATTACATAATCTCTCCCTTCCCATGCCTGTCTCCAAAGCCCCCCATATACCCTTCCTTGTTCTCTTTCAAATTCATAGCCAATATTTCATTCATTGTTGTTACAGATATCCATGTACACAGAAACATACACACATAAGTACACACACACACACACACACACACACACATACACACACACACACACATACACATATATTCTCAAATACATAAATGGGACCTGCTCAGCCTGTATAATGTATGTTCTTTGAGACTGACCCTTCTACATACATTTTTATTTTCTTTTTGTAATTAACACTCTCTATCAGAGGAAATCAAAAACACTTGGCTTCTCTAACAGGCCCATCCCAACTGACTTCATGCTTTTTCCCTATGCTCTCTCAGACTGTTCTCAGTTACAGTAGAGGATGATATTTTCTTGATAAGTCTCCCCTATTCATGATCTGCCATGTCTTGCAAAAAATCTGGGAAAGTTTTACTTCTCAGCCTGTCTTCTCTGTGGATTCTTGCTTGCTCTCTTCCTGTTTTGTGCCACCCCCCCCCCACCCCTGCAGACAGGATCTTTTTCTCTAGAATTTTATAGAATTAACGAGGCTGTGCTTCATCCTCCAGAACAAAAATCAAATTCTTTGCTTCAGTGTTCATTTGGATTGACTAAATGAAGAAATACATTTTTTTTTAGAAAAGTGACACTAAAAGTATTTATGTTAATGAGGCCTGAAGGCTCCAGGATGTGGCACATTTGTTAGCATGAACTATTAAAATCTTCTAATTATTTTTGAAGAGATACATCAATGCCTAAACATCTACCATAGCTCTCAAAGTGCACACATTGCTGACAGAGTTGGCGATGAGGACGCATACCCAGAAAGTATTTCCCTGAATGTTTTGCTGAAATTCAAGTAACTGTCTCATGTAGTAAGAATGACACTTGCACTGATACTGTACGTTTGATTTTAAATGTGCTGCACCGTGACGGATTTCTAGACAAAAGTGACTCTTACAAGGTAACATTTCTCTGACAGTTGCTGTTGATTCGATATTTTAACAGTTATTCTCCATTAGTTGTCCCAGATTTGGAATAATTATCAAAAAGTCACTCTAATTCTGGTCACTGTTAAAAGAAAATATGAAATTAGCTGAAGAGTGAGCATTATCTACTAATGTATGGAAAGTTAATCCCCAAACCGCATGTCTTGACACTCATCCAAATGCTCAATGGAAAGCAGGTTGGTGAGTCATTGCCTTCGTCCACATTCTAGTGCTGTGAAGAGACACAGTAATCAAAGCAACTCTTATGGGAGCATTTACATGAGGGCTTGCTTACAGTTGCAGGAAGTTAATCTGAAGGTTGGTCTGTCATTGTTGAATTATTATGGTATGGAACATAGAGAAAACACATGGCACTGAAACAGTCATAAGTATTATATCCACAGGCAGACAGAGGGAGTATCTTCCATCTACATTTACACTCATTTTGACAATAAATAAATCTCAGCTAGTCATTTTAGAGCAATTGATTGTTATTCCTTTATTTGCCCATATTTTTCTACCAAGAGAGAATAGAAACTACAAGTCCAGTCATATATAAGCCGACTACTCATGATACCTGGTTCTGTGTTTGTGTTTATGTGTACATATGTATCCACTATGCACACAAGCTGGAAGATTCATGATGTAGCATGGTGCTTTGCTTTGTATAAGGTAACTACTAATTTAATTTCTGTATGTGAAATATACATTGTCTACCTACATCTCAGGTCGCACGAAGTTTCAGAAAACATACTTTCCCAGAGCATGTGGAGTTGACCTAGCTCAATGTTCTAGAACAAAGTACACAAATTAAAGGCTGCTTCATCAATTACCTCAGAATCAATTTACCTCTCAACAAATCATATAGGTTATGTTTAAATTGAAGATGTTCAAAATAGAAAATTAATTTATGTATAGTTTGTAGACATATTTATATCCAGTATTTTAGAATGCTTACAAATGTGAGTAAACAGCTTTCTGTACTAATGATGACCTATTTTGCAAAAAAAAAAAAAAAAAAAAAAAAATCAAAATCAGAGCATTTACAATTGTATATTGTTGTCAGTGAAAAGAGTTACCTAATCTTTTTATGTCACCAAGCTACAAAGGGTTAATCTCTACTATATTTTAATTGGTTAACATACTGGTAAGTAGACAGTAATGTTAACTGTTTTCTGCAGAGTAATTTTTTTGAATTAAACATATTGGAAACATAGTTATTATATTGTCTTGTCAGGTTTCCTTTTCAAAATCTTTATCATTTAAAAGTCTGTCAGAGACTTGCTTATTAATCACCTGCTACCGTGGCTTAGCTCAAACTCTGTGTAAATAGTGTTTCATTTCATATTGTCACATTCTATTACCTAAATGTCTTCAAAGTGCTTGCCCCAAGTGCTGACTCCATATTTATTTTGAGGCTTTCCCTGCATCTCATTCATAAATATCAGTCTCACTAACACTGTGCAATAGGCTGCAAAATCAGAGGGGCAGGATGCTAAGTATCTACCATGTGATACTTGACATTTGATCTAAAATCTTAATCTACCATTGTCACTACTTGGAAAAGGTTGCTCTCTTCATGTAGAAAACACTTTGCCAGGCGGGAATGAAACTCAAGGTGATAGTTAAGCAGAAAGAAAACTAAGTAAATGCATTCAATCTGAATATCAAACTCTGACTTAATGGGAAATGAAATCATGTTTTTAAAGAGGTATTCCTGCTTTTCAAGCAATGTATTGTTTAAAGAAATTTAAATAAAACACAACAGAAAATTTTGATTTAAATTGTAATTTTAAATGAACGTGGTATCCAGACCTGTTGTTACATGCCTTAAATCCTAGATTCTCAGAAGGAGTTCAAAACTCATATAAGCTATAAGGTGCTTGGCTACTAGGTACAAAGTCTTGGTTTTAATCTCCACACATTTTCAGATCAAAAGTATCAAGTTAGTGGCCATAAAGACATAGAGTCTGTAACTACAAACTACTCCTTACTTAAATGACAGAGGTGAACAGAAAGGGCATTAAGTGGCCCCAGAAGAACAGATTCTGGAGGAAGACAATAAAAATAATACCTCCAGAAAAGGCCTCTCGGTACAGATTTCATTTTGGGTAGTTATAATACTGAAAACAAACACAGTGATTAGGTAAAATTAATGATTTGGAAGTTTACTTAATAGGTAAGATAGAAACAAAGTGTGCTTTTATTTAAAATATACATGGTAAGTAAAAAATTTAAAGTAAATCAAAACTTACAGAATATATATGCATTTATTTGCTTCCTTTTATTAAGTTTTTCTTTATTGTTAACAATTTCATCCTGGAATACAATAAAATGTGATCATAGTTACTCCATTTTTACCTCTCCCATTCCTCACAAATTCCCTTTCAACCAATCTTCTTTCCAAATTCATGTCTGTACTGGCTGGTTTTGTGTCAACTTGACATAAGCTGGAGTTATCACCGAGAAAGGAGTTTCAGCTAAGAAAATGCTTTCACGAGATCCAGCTGTAAGTCATTTTCTCAATTAGTGATCAAAGGGGAAGATCCCCTTGTGGGTGGTACCATCCCTGGGCTGGTAATCTTGGGTTCTATAGGAAAACATTCTGAGGGAGCCACAGGGAGCAAGTCAGTAAGTAACATCCCTCCATGGCCTGTGCATCAGTTCTTGTTTCCTGACCTGCTTGATTTCTCCTAACATCCTTTGATGATGAACAGCAATGTGGAAGTGTAAGCTAAATAAGCACTCTCCTCCCCAACTTGCTTCTTGGTCACGATGTTTGTGCAGGAATAGAAACCCTGACTAAGACGATGTCTTTTTTTAAAATGACCCACTAAACCTGTAGGTGCTGTCCATATTGTATGGGTATGGTTGCCATCCATGCAGCACGGCCAATCTGCTGGTGGCCACATCCTCAAAGAAGAACTTTTCTTTCTCCCACCATAGCAATCAACAACCAGTAGCATCTCAGTAAAAGATGATCATCTTTGACACTACTCGATTTGAACAGATAATCAAGAGTCATGGGTTCAAGAGTGCACTAACTATATCATACCTAAAGTGCGCATTTGTCAGAGAACCCATTCCCATCTACTAGCTCTTACATTCTCTTTAGCTTCTCTTTCATGACATTCCCTGAGCCTTGGGGTATGAATTTCATCTAGGGCTGAGTATTACTTCTCTTATTCTAAGTACTTTGATGAGTTATGATTTCTCTTTTTGACAGTTCCCCACTCTAGAAGACTCTCTGACCAAGGCTGAAAATAGAAAAAGTCCATAGATATAAATGTAAATATTTTCAAGCTCACTTTGATATCATGGCCATTTAGCAAAATATTGACAGCTATTTTCACCCTATATTCTAAAACTTTCTAAACTATGAGCTTTAACCAGAATTAAAATGTCAGGCATGAGAATCTTTTCTGTGGAGTAGGTCTCAAATCCAATCATAAAGTTGTTTGTTACCCCATCATATGCATGCCAGTATTGCACAGGTGGGCATTTCTTACTTGTAAGTTGATACTGAAGCATATAGCGTCTACAGAACACACATGTATTATTATATTTCTAAAATTCAAAATTACTTTCAAAAGTTCATTCAGTGTGTTATTTGTTTTGTTTTTCATTTAGAATCAAGTCACTCCTAGTACACAAAATTGAAAGCATTATGATTGCTTTGGCTGGTGTAGAGGCACAGGCCTATAATCCTGGCACTCTAGAGGCAGAGTCACAAATATTACAAATTTAATGTTATTTGGCCCACTAAATGAAAACTTCTCGCAAACAAAATCATTTTCTGGGTTTCTGACACCTTTCCCGAATTCTTTCAAGTTTATCCACAGATGCAGTGCGTCTACCTTGTGACATCAAGCTCATCAGAGAGAGGAATGCCATTTGCCGAACTGCAACTGACACTCTTCAGGGCTTTGATTTCTGTTTAGTTTGATGCGTGAGTTTATTCAATAAAGTGAAAACCTGGTACAGGATGGTCATTGCCAAGAAAGCAGGTCTAGTTGCTATGTGTGCTCAAGAAACGTAGTAACAGGATAGTTGACTAAAGCAGTCATAAAAGTGTCACTGAGTACACTTCTCTTCATTTCGCTGTTTCAGAGGAAGTCTACTGATGGCTATAGATGATGTGTTTATCAATAGCTAAAGCTTGCATTCTTAAAAACTTTAGATAATTTTTTTTAACTCCAGAAAAGATGGTTCAGCAGTCAAGAACACTAGCTACTCTTCTTGATTACCCAGGTTCAATTTCTAGAACCTGTAATGTAACTCTTCTTCTGGAGAGGCGTCTTCCACCATCTTCTGGCTTCCAGAGGCCCTGTACATATGTGGTATTCAGACATATATGCAGGCAAAGCAGACATGTAAAACTAAGCATTAAAAAGTTAGCCAAATTAACTAGGACTGATAAAATTATAAGATACTATGTTAATGTAATAGTACTAATAGCTGTCAATATCCAAAGATTAACTAGACTCCAAAGTTTCTCAGCTGTAATGCTACATGTGGTGTCTTAGTTCCTGTTCTATTGTTGTGGAAAGACACAAACTTACATTTTTTTAAAAAAGCATTTAATTGGGGCCTTATTACCAGATTCAAAAGATTATTACACTATTATCATGCCATGGAATAGGGTAGCGGGCATACAGGCATGGTGCTGGAGAAGTGACCGGGGTTATATCCTGATGCACAAGCAGCACTCAGAGAGACATCAAGAGCGGGACTCAGGGTTCTGGCTTTGGCTTTGGAAAATTCAGAACCCCCCACCCCCACCCCGAGAGACACACTTTATCCAACAAGGTCATACGTCCTAATCCTTCCCAAACCGTTTCATTAATTTAGTATCAAGCTTTTAAACATAAGACTATGGGGGACATTCTCATCCAAGCCTCCACAGATATTATGTACAAAATTGACACATAATGTCAGGGATGATATCTGTAAATGTTGTATATTTAATATCAATAATGTTGTAGCCTGTTGTGACAGTGAAGGAAACAATACATAAGGAAGGCAATATCAGAAAAGAAAAGAAAAAATTCACAAATGTAGCTTCACCATTCACCTTATGATCATTTTGAATTTTTTCTTTTTCTTTCTACTTCCCTCCTACATTCCTCCCTCCTTTCCTTCCTTTCTTCTTTTCTTCTTTTCTTCCCTTCATTTATTCCTTTCATCATCTTCCCTTCTTCTCCTCATTCTCTCCCTTCTCTTTTCTCCTTATTTCTTCCTTAC
This sequence comes from Rhabdomys pumilio, assembly GCA_030674055.1. Lineage (NCBI taxonomy): Eukaryota > Metazoa > Chordata > Mammalia > Rodentia > Muridae > Rhabdomys > Rhabdomys pumilio. The sequence goes on from JANHMN010000753.1 coordinate 15,438, forward strand.
ACAATTTCTCAAATCCTCATTACATGTTTCAGAAATGCTTATGTACAAAGGAGAATGCCTCATACCCCCATGGATCCTCTACTCCAATATAAGGACAATGAAAATGATTACAGATTGTGACAAATTCCAGAAGAAAAATTACAAGAATTTAATAATACACACATATGACGTAGGGCATCAGCACAGCACTGGGAGTGACTAGGTCGGAAGTTCCTCATATACTGGGAATGATGTTAGGATGGCTTTTAGTTGGTTATTGAAGGAAAAAATGCAAACAACTTTGTAGACAGGTACCCAAGACAATGGG
>JANHMN010000754.1:0-15741 GCA_030674055.1 Rhabdomys pumilio
CCCATTGTCTTGGGTACCTGTCTACAAAGTTGTTTGCATTTTTTCCTCAATAACCAACTAAAAGCCATCCTAACATCATTCCCAGTATATGAGGAACTTCCGACCTAGTCACTCCCAGTGCTGTGCTGATGCCCTACGTCATATGTGTGTATTATTAAATTCTTGTAATTTTTCTTCTGGAATTTGTCACAATCTGTAATCATTTTCATTGTCCTTATATTGGAGTAGAGGATCCATGGGGGTATGAGGCATTCTCCTTTGTACATAAGCATTTCTGAAACATGTAATGAGGATTTGAGAAATTGTGTAAGGAAGAAATAAGGAGAAAAGAGAAGGGAGAGAATGAGGAGAAGAAGGGAAGATGATGAAAGGAATAAATGAAGGGAAGAAAAGAAGAAAAGAAGAAAGGAAGGAAAGGAGGGAGGAATGTAGGAGGGAAGTAGAAAGAAAAAGAAAAAATTCAAAATGATCATAAGGTGAATGGTGAAGCTACATTTGTGAATTTTTTCTTTTCTTTTCTGATATTGCCTTCCTTATGTATTGTTTCCTTCACTGTCACAACAGGCTACAACATTATTGATATTAAATATACAACATTTACAGATATCATCCCTGACATTATGTGTCAATTTTGTACATAATATCTGTGGAGGCTTGGATGAGAATGTCCCCCATAGTCTTATGTTTAAAAGCTTGATACTAAATTAATGAAACGGTTTGGGAAGGATTAGGACGTATGACCTTGTTGGATAAAGTGTGTCTCTCGGGGTGGGGGTGGGGGGTTCTGAATTTTCCAAAGCCAAAGCCAGAACCCTGAGTCCCGCTCTTGATGTCTCTCTGAGTGCTGCTTGTGCATCAGGATATAACCCCGGTCACTTCTCCAGCACCATGCCTGTATGCCCGCTACCCTATTCCATGGCATGATAATAGTGTAATAATCTTTTGAATCTGGTAATAAGGCCCCAATTAAATGCTTTTTTAAAAAAATGTAAGTTTGTGTCTTTCCACAACAATAGAACAGGAACTAAGACACCACATGTAGCATTACAGCTGAGAAACTTTGGAGTCTAGTTAATCTTTGGATATTGACAGCTATTAGTACTATTACATTAACATAGTATCTTATAATTTTATCAGTCCTAGTTAATTTGGCTAACTTTTTAATGCTTAGTTTTACATGTCTGCTTTGCCTGCATATATGTCTGAATACCACATATGTACAGGGCCTCTGGAAGCCAGAAGATGGTGGAAGACGCCTCTCCAGAAGAAGAGTTACATTACAGGTTCTAGAAATTGAACCTGGGTAATCAAGAAGAGTAGCTAGTGTTCTTGACTGCTGAACCATCTTTTCTGGAGTTAAAAAAAATTATCTAAAGTTTTTAAGAATGCAAGCTTTAGCTATTGATAAACACATCATCTATAGCCATCAGTAGACTTCCTCTGAAACAGCGAAATGAAGAGAAGTGTACTCAGTGACACTTTTATGACTGCTTTAGTCAACTATCCTGTTACTACGTTTCTTGAGCACACATAGCAACTAGACCTGCTTTCTTGGCAATGACCATCCTGTACCAGGTTTTCACTTTATTGAATAAACTCACGCATCAAACTAAACAGAAATCAAAGCCCTGAAGAGTGTCAGTTGCAGTTCGGCAAATGGCATTCCTCTCTCTGATGAGCTTGATGTCACAAGGTAGACGCACTGCATCTGTGGATAAACTTGAAAGAATTCGGGAAAGGTGTCAGAAACCCAGAAAATGATTTTGTTTGCGAGAAGTTTTCATTTAGTGGGCCAAATAACATTAAATTTGTAATATTTGTGACTCTGCCTCTAGAGTGCCAGGATTATAGGCCTGTGCCTCTACACCAGCCAAAGCAATCATAATGCTTTCAATTTTGTGTACTAGGAGTGACTTGATTCTAAATGAAAAACAAAACAAATAACACACTGAATGAACTTTTGAAAGTAATTTTGAATTTTAGAAATATAATAATACATGTGTGTTCTGTAGACGCTATATGCTTCAGTATCAACTTACAAGTAAGAAATGCCCACCTGTGCAATACTGGCATGCATATGATGGGGTAACAAACAACTTTATGATTGGATTTGAGACCTACTCCACAGAAAAGATTCTCATGCCTGACATTTTAATTCTGGTTAAAGCTCATAGTTTAGAAAGTTTTAGAATATAGGGTGAAAATAGCTGTCAATATTTTGCTAAATGGCCATGATATCAAAGTGAGCTTGAAAATATTTACATTTATATCTATGGACTTTTTCTATTTTCAGCCTTGGTCAGAGAGTCTTCTAGAGTGGGGAACTGTCAAAAAGAGAAATCATAACTCATCAAAGTACTTAGAATAAGAGAAGTAATACTCAGCCCTAGATGAAATTCATACCCCAAGGCTCAGGGAATGTCATGAAAGAGAAGCTAAAGAGAATGTAAGAGCTAGTAGATGGGAATGGGTTCTCTGACAAATGCGCACTTTAGGTATGATATAGTTAGTGCACTCTTGAACCCATGACTCTTGATTATCTGTTCAAATCGAGTAGTGTCAAAGATGATCATCTTTTACTGAGATGCTACTGGTTGTTGATTGCTATGGTGGGAGAAAGAAAAGTTCTTCTTTGAGGATGTGGCCACCAGCAGATTGGCCGTGCTGCATGGATGGCAACCATACCCATACAATATGGACAGCACCTACAGGTTTAGTGGGTCATTTTAAAAAAAGACATCGTCTTAGTCAGGGTTTCTATTCCTGCACAAACATCGTGACCAAGAAGCAAGTTGGGGAGGAGAGTGCTTATTTAGCTTACACTTCCACATTGCTGTTCATCATCAAAGGATGTTAGGAGAAATCAAGCAGGTCAGGAAACAAGAACTGATGCACAGGCCATGGAGGGATGTTACTTACTGACTTGCTCCCTGTGGCTCCCTCAGAATGTTTTCCTATAGAACCCAAGATTACCAGCCCAGGGATGGTACCACCCACAAGGGGATCTTCCCCTTTGATCACTAATTGAGAAAATGACTTACAGCTGGATCTCGTGAAAGCATTTTCTTAGCTGAAACTCCTTTCTCGGTGATAACTCCAGCTTATGTCAAGTTGACACAAAACCAGCCAGTACAGACATGAATTTGGAAAGAAGATTGGTTGAAAGGGAATTTGTGAGGAATGGGAGAGGTAAAAATGGAGTAACTATGATCACATTTTATTGTATTCCAGGATGAAATTGTTAACAATAAAGAAAAACTTAATAAAAGGAAGCAAATAAATGCATATATATTCTGTAAGTTTTGATTTACTTTAAATTTTTTACTTACCATGTATATTTTAAATAAAAGCACACTTTGTTTCTATCTTACCTATTAAGTAAACTTCCAAATCATTAATTTTACCTAATCACTGTGTTTGTTTTCAGTATTATAACTACCCAAAATGAAATCTGTACCGAGAGGCCTTTTCTGGAGGTATTATTTTTATTGTCTTCCTCCAGAATCTGTTCTTCTGGGGCCACTTAATGCCCTTTCTGTTCACCTCTGTCATTTAAGTAAGGAGTAGTTTGTAGTTACAGACTCTATGTCTTTATGGCCACTAACTTGATACTTTTGATCTGAAAATGTGTGGAGATTAAAACCAAGACTTTGTACCTAGTAGCCAAGCACCTTATAGCTTATATGAGTTTTGAACTCCTTCTGAGAATCTAGGATTTAAGGCATGTAACAACAGGTCTGGATACCACGTTCATTTAAAATTACAATTTAAATCAAAATTTTCTGTTGTGTTTTATTTAAATTTCTTTAAACAATACATTGCTTGAAAAGCAGGAATACCTCTTTAAAAACATGATTTCATTTCCCATTAAGTCAGAGTTTGATATTCAGATTGAATGCATTTACTTAGTTTTCTTTCTGCTTAACTATCACCTTGAGTTTCATTCCCGCCTGGCAAAGTGTTTTCTACATGAAGAGAGCAACCTTTTCCAAGTAGTGACAATGGTAGATTAAGATTTTAGATCAAATGTCAAGTATCACATGGTAGATACTTAGCATCCTGCCCCTCTGATTTTGCAGCCTATTGCACAGTGTTAGTGAGACTGATATTTATGAATGAGATGCAGGGAAAGCCTCAAAATAAATATGGAGTCAGCACTTGGGGCAAGCACTTTGAAGACATTTAGGTAATAGAATGTGACAATATGAAATGAAACACTATTTACACAGAGTTTGAGCTAAGCCACGGTAGCAGGTGATTAATAAGCAAGTCTCTGACAGACTTTTAAATGATAAAGATTTTGAAAAGGAAACCTGACAAGACAATATAATAACTATGTTTCCAATATGTTTAATTCAAAAAAATTACTCTGCAGAAAACAGTTAACATTACTGTCTACTTACCAGTATGTTAACCAATTAAAATATAGTAGAGATTAACCCTTTGTAGCTTGGTGACATAAAAAGATTAGGTAACTCTTTTCACTGACAACAATATACAATTGTAAATGCTCTGATTTTGATTTTTTTTTTTTTTTTTTTTTTTTTTCAAAATAGGTCATCATTAGTACAGAAAGCTGTTTACTCACATTTGTAAGCATTCTAAAATACTGGATATAAATATGTCTACAAACTATACATAAATTAATTTTCTATTTTGAACATCTTCAATTTAAACATAACCTATATGATTTGTTGAGAGGTAAATTGATTCTGAGGTAATTGATGAAGCAGCCTTTAATTTGTGTACTTTGTTCTAGAACATTGAGCTAGGTCAACTCCACATGCTCTGGGAAAGTATGTTTTCTGAAACTTCGTGCGACCTGAGATGTAGGTAGACAATGTATATTTCACATACAGAAATTAAATTAGTAGTTACCTTATACAAAGCAAAGCACCATGCTACATCATGAATCTTCCAGCTTGTGTGCATAGTGGATACATATGTACACATAAACACAAACACAGAACCAGGTATCATGAGTAGTCGGCTTATATATGACTGGACTTGTAGTTTCTATTCTCTCTTGGTAGAAAAATATGGGCAAATAAAGGAATAACAATCAATTGCTCTAAAATGACTAGCTGAGATTTATTTATTGTCAAAATGAGTGTAAATGTAGATGGAAGATACTCCCTCTGTCTGCCTGTGGATATAATACTTATGACTGTTTCAGTGCCATGTGTTTTCTCTATGTTCCATACCATAATAATTCAACAATGACAGACCAACCTTCAGATTAACTTCCTGCAACTGTAAGCAAGCCCTCATGTAAATGCTCCCATAAGAGTTGCTTTGATTACTGTGTCTCTTCACAGCACTAGAATGTGGACGAAGGCAATGACTCACCAACCTGCTTTCCATTGAGCATTTGGATGAGTGTCAAGACATGCGGTTTGGGGATTAACTTTCCATACATTAGTAGATAATGCTCACTCTTCAGCTAATTTCATATTTTCTTTTAACAGTGACCAGAATTAGAGTGACTTTTTGATAATTATTCCAAATCTGGGACAACTAATGGAGAATAACTGTTAAAATATCGAATCAACAGCAACTGTCAGAGAAATGTTACCTTGTAAGAGTCACTTTTGTCTAGAAATCCGTCACGGTGCAGCACATTTAAAATCAAACGTACAGTATCAGTGCAAGTGTCATTCTTACTACATGAGACAGTTACTTGAATTTCAGCAAAACATTCAGGGAAATACTTTCTGGGTATGCGTCCTCATCGCCAACTCTGTCAGCAATGTGTGCACTTTGAGAGCTATGGTAGATGTTTAGGCATTGATGTATCTCTTCAAAAATAATTAGAAGATTTTAATAGTTCATGCTAACAAATGTGCCACATCCTGGAGCCTTCAGGCCTCATTAACATAAATACTTTTAGTGTCACTTTTCTAAAAAAAAATGTATTTCTTCATTTAGTCAATCCAAATGAACACTGAAGCAAAGAATTTGATTTTTGTTCTGGAGGATGAAGCACAGCCTCGTTAATTCTATAAAATTCTAGAGAAAAAGATCCTGTCTGCAGGGGTGGGGGGGGGTGGCACAAAACAGGAAGAGAGCAAGCAAGAATCCACAGAGAAGACAGGCTGAGAAGTAAAACTTTCCCAGATTTTTTGCAAGACATGGCAGATCATGAATAGGGGAGACTTATCAAGAAAATATCATCCTCTACTGTAACTGAGAACAGTCTGAGAGAGCATAGGGAAAAAGCATGAAGTCAGTTGGGATGGGCCTGTTAGAGAAGCCAAGTGTTTTTGATTTCCTCTGATAGAGAGTGTTAATTACAAAAAGAAAATAAAAATGTATGTAGAAGGGTCAGTCTCAAAGAACATACATTATACAGGCTGAGCAGGTCCCATTTATGTATTTGAGAATATATGTGTATGTGTGTGTGTGTGTGTATGTGTGTGTGTGTGTGTGTGTGTGTGTACTTATGTGTGTATGTTTCTGTGTACATGGATATCTGTAACAACAATGAATGAAATATTGGCTATGAATTTGAAAGAGAACAAGGAAGGGTATATGGGGGGGCTTTGGAGACAGGCATGGGAAGGGAGAGATTATGTAATTATATTATAATATTAAAAAACAAAAAATAAAATAATTAAAATTATAAAAATGTCTCTTTCTATAACATGAAACCTATCTATTAGTGAAAGAAAATTTGGAAAACAGAGAGTGATAAGATCTTTAATATGTCTCCAAATATGTATGCATTCTATGAAACAGGTGGTAGGTAGACCAATGCCATGTAAATAATTTATTTGCATACTAAGGGAAATCTATTATAGATAACCTTGGTAGGCACATTAGATACATGTCATTGGAAACTGTGAAGATAACAACTTCGTGTGATTTAATAAATCCATGTTTTGTTTTGTTTTTTTTGAGGTGATTATATAGCTAGAAAGGTATATAACTATGTGTGGGGAGGGGTGGGAGGGAAGTAGGGGGAGAGAGAGAGGAAGTGAGAGGGGAGAGAGCTAGAAAGAGAGGGGAAAACAGAGGAGGGAAAGATGGGGGAGGATAAACAGGAAGTGGGAAGATAACAAAGGGAGAGGGAAGAAGGTAAGGGGCTGAGTGGATGTGGAGAAAAGAGAGACAGAAAAAGCCCAATTAAGATGCCACACACAGGTGCTTATGTTAAAGATACTGGAAAATGCAGTAAGCCCCAGAAGGCCAAGGAATCAGGGAAAAGACCTATCTTCTGTATATGCTGCAGGAAACTCAGTCCTATCTGGTTTTCAGACACATGATTCATGAAGTGGAAAACCGACAAATTTGTGTGTATGACACCAGGTTTGTGGATAATTGTTACAGCTGTGATAGGAAATTCATGTAGCTTGCCAGTTTCTTTTGGGAGAGAGCAGACATGTGAAAATCATTTGAGTACTTTATCGAGAGAACCAGCAATTAAGGATTTCAACCAGCAGGCTATACAGTTGATGGAAATCTTACAGGAGACAAATACATGCAAAAACTCTGAAGCAGAAGTCCTCGGGGATTAGATCTAGCTAGCCCTAGTACCTCCTAACTGTGAGGGTCCCAAGGAAAAGTAAAGACCAACTGAAAGTACTTAGGCAACAAGACATGAGGACATTCCTAAGACAGGGAACCACGCAGAGGGATACAGAGAATGAAGATGTTAGTAGCCCATGTCCTAGAAATTTCCAGGACAAGAGATTAATCCTAAATTTGCTTATTAGCCTGCAATATGGCCTTTTATACAACATTAAATTATCAGTCACTACTGCTTAATTATAAAAAATTATGTTAGGAGAGAGACGTGTTGGTAAAATATGCTCCAATTGACTCCAGTTGCTGCACTTGAATCAAGAACCAGCTCCAAGTTCTTCTTCCACAGTGGCGTAAAGGCCAAAGAGTCTTTATTTATCAGTCTCTATTTGAACAGTTCTGCTTTCTTCCCCACTTCCCTTTCTTGTTATCTGAGGAAAATTACACTTTGTGTTTCGCATTCTCTTTTGTGAAATGCCATTGCTTCCTAAAATGGTTTGGCTGCATTTAGTGATGAAGCTGATTGAAGAGCTGTTTTGTTTTTCAGCCACTGTGCTGTATAAAACACAGCAGCTACAGGACACTACCACAAATGGATAACATTACTCAGTTCATAGTCTTCTAACTCTGTGGCTCATTAAAACCCCAATGCACAAATTGCTAGGTGCCCCATTTCAACATAAAGAAATGGAAGACACCAGGGGTATATGCTCAGTGTCTTTCAGGCTGAAGAATTCTGTCACATTTCACAAAAGAGAAACTTACTTTTTCTACTTTTGTGAATATAAGACTATTGGGAACTCCATTTTAAGTAGTTTTTAGTACATATAAAAATTCTCCCTAGAGATCAGAAATTATCTTCTAAAAGGAATAGTTGCTTGATCTCTTCATGTAAATTAAGATAATTTTAACATTTTTCCTTGGTTAAAAGAAATATACCTTACGATGACTCTTTCATTTAGTAACAAAGAGTTTACTTCTTTGTGGTAAATTGAGTAGTTATAGTCTTCTTTAAAAAGATGTCTAAAAAGAGTGCACAATCCTGTGCAATGCATGCTTTAGTTGTAGACTTCTGTGCCATCAGTTTCTCAGCCTATAGGTAAAGGGTTGACTATTATGCTGCACAGAATAGGTACTTAAATGTGGCAGTCAGAAATGGCGATTCTCCCTGGACCTCCTAGAAGGTTGGGAACAGAATACACACTACTCAATCACAAGCACTTCACATCTAAATAACTACCTGGAGTATCACATTTTTTTTCTGAAGTACTCCAAATAAAAAGATAATGATAATCCAAACAACCTTGTAAATTGTATAAAACTTTATCACTTAGGCGAGAAGCAGAGAACTTCAGGTAATAGCATGAGGTGTTTGGAAAGCCTGGTCTTTTAGTGTTATAAAGGGCTTCTCCTGTAAGAGAAAAAAGGCCTAGGACACTCAGAGGAACATGGAAGCCAATTACACATTTTATATTCAAAATAACACTTATAAATTTTGTACAAATAATTTATTAAATTTTGTTCTACCAGTCGAAGGTATTGCAGTCATTGGTTTCAGCTGAAAAACAATCTTAGTGGAATACATTCTTTCTGTTATCAAATTGTTTCTAGTAATTCATCATGAAGAGAGTCAATCCTAACTTTAAAAATAAATGTTTATCATGTTATCAAGGAATAATGACCCCAAATTTTCAACTAATCTATAAAATAACAAAAATGAATAAATACTTCTCCATGCCTTCTGATGCACTGCTTAACCTTGGTTTTATAAAATTTTAGTCGTCAAGGAAAGGGATGCAGATTGACCTCTGTCTTCCATTAACACAGGAGCTCACTTTAAGTTTTTAAAGGCATGCACACTTCACTGTGAAGAAATCTATTATTCAAATTATAAAAATATATTAGTTATTCCTATTGCTTTTCTATAATTAATATGAGATATTATAGCACAGAGGAATGACTATTTTAACACTTTATTTCAAACAAGAGAACATTTTAGTGATAAAAAAACAATAGATAAATATGAAATTTTGCAGACACTGAACTTTAACAAGATATTGTTATTATTTGTCTTCTCTTTGGAAGAAATTTTAGCACATGCTTTATGCAAAGGAAAGATGAAAATAAACAAAAGTGTCAACATTTTAATTAATATATGTGTTTGATTTAATCTAACCTATATTTGGAAGGGGATATGTTATCTAAAGAAAAAAATCCTAAATATAGACTGAAATATTTTTGAATTAAATTAATTTGAAATTATCATGAGTGCCTAACATGGGCCACTAAGGTCTTTAAGTGTTGAAATCCAGGAAAGAGCAGTTGTGCTCCATGGGGGAAATGATGGAATAAAGAAACACACCATGCAAGGTGCTAATTAGGGCTGTGGAGGAAAGCAGAGCAGGGTAAGTATGACTGAAAACAACACAGGAATATTAAAATAGACTAGAATACCATAGACAAACATTCTGAAGGCAGATTTGAGCAAACGTACTATTCCATGGCAAATAACCTACCCCACACCTAGCAAACTATGTCAAGGACCTAGTTTATAGGTTAGAGAGTGTGTGTTCTGCTCCGAGACTTACAAGGACTTGAGGGAAGACAGGATTAGCAAGATGAGCTGAGGTGGGCTTTCTATCTTTGCTGTAATGTGAAATGAGAAGATATTGGAAATATGTGAGTGGAGTGTTGGGAGTTGTTCTGGTGATACTTATATTCACATGCTAAATATTGTACCCCAAGATCTGGTTGCTTCAAGATGATCAAATTCTCAGGTACATCAGTATTTGTTTTGCAAAACCTACTCCCGAGTTTAAAATCATTGTTGGGATAGATAGATAGATAGATAGATAGATAGATAGATAGATAGATAGATAGATAGATAACAGGAGGTCTCCATTAGTCATGATGGACCAGCCCCAAGAGTGAAATGCCTCCTGCCTCCCCAGGACACCAGACACTGTAGCATTAATAACCCAGAAAGATTTAAACAGCAAGTATTTGGATAGCACAGTTGGAAAAAATCGACAGTCTAGAGACAGATAATTAGCTTAGGGGTCATTCCTTAGTAATTGTATAGAACCTAATATATAAATTATAGTTTTAATCTTATTCAACTATGATTTACATATATCTTGCAATCTGACTCGGTGCAAATGTTAATCTAGTTAACTTGATGTGTGAGTATATGAGGGGAATTCATGTATTTTTTTAAGATTTATTTATTCATTAGGTAAACAGTGTTCTGCTTGCATGTATCCTGCTGGCCAGAAAAGGTTCCGGGATCTCATGATAGATAGTTATGAGCCATCATGGGGATGCTAGAAACTGAATTTAGGACCTTTGGAAGAGCAGCCAGTGCTCTTATTATTTGAGCCATCTCCCCATCTTCATGAATTCACTGTTTTAAGATGAGCATCCAGAAGACTAAAGTTGTTTCTGAGTTAGGAAAGTTGAGGGAAAACAGGTTTGAGAGATTCATGGAGGAAAATTAGAATCAAATATATCTTACTAGAAATCAATGTAGAGCAGGCCCAACTTGAGAACCAGCCCATGGACAAGCACCAATCTCTAACACCATTAGTGATACACTGTTATGCTTACACACAACAACATGTTGTCTTCTGAGAGGCTTTATCCAGAAGCAGAGTCAGACAGATACAGACACCCACAGCCAAACAGTGAATGGAGCTTAGGGACTCTTATGGGAGAATAGGAGAAAGTACTGTGGGGCCAGAAGGTGATTGGAGCTCCACAGGAAGACTAACATAGTCAAACTAACCTGGACCATTGGGGCTCTCAGAGTCTGAACTACCAAACAAAGAACATATAGGGACTGGACCTAGGCCTCCCTGCACATATGTAGCAGATGTGCAGCTTGGTTTTCATAGTAGGTCTGGAACAACTTGAGTAGGGCTATCTGAAAAGCTGTTGCCTGTACATAGGAAATGTTCTTCTAGCTGGGCTACTGGGAAAGAAAGCACCTGGACTCTCAAAGACTTGAAGTGCCATGGTCAGGGGATACTCCAGAAGGCCTTCACCCACTCAGAAACAGTGATGGGGGGATTGGGTAAGGATTGTAGGAGGAGGTGACAGGAAGGGGGCAGTGTGTGGGATGTAAAGTAAATAAGTAAAAAATTAAATTAAATTAAAAAGGAAAAAAAGAAAACCAGTGTAGACATATCAGGGCCATGGCATGCTTGGACTTCTAAGGAGAAGCTGAGACTGTACATATATTAACAAGGATGTAATAAGTCGTCTGGGCTTTGTTGTAGTTTCCTGTGGAAGGGATGCAGGTAGACAGGGAAAGATGGCTGGATAAGCGTTGTGACAGCTCACAACTGTCTCCATGTATCATTAAGTCTTCAGAAGAAATTAATGAGAAATCAGTAAGTATTGGAAAATAAAATAAAATGCTTCAGTCTAAATTTTCTGAGATGTTGCTATGGAAACCATGAAAGAGTTAGGAGCCTGGGTCTCCACCTTGTCAGCTGGAAGATACAGTTCCTACTAGTCAGCTTCAGTCACAGAGGAGATGGGCTGATTTCCATCCATGTTGGACTGTGATAAAGACCTACTCTTTTGTGGCAGAAGATCAGAGGGGAGTCTGAGCTACCTCTTTCTCACAGTATGGAGAGTTTCCTTCTGATCCCTGCACTATAGTGCCATAGAAACCTTGTGGAGACTCAGAGACTTATCTAACACCCATTGGTAAGGAGAATACTAACAACCTTGAGGCATCAGGTGTCTAACCTTAGCAGAAGTAATGGATATCTTTCCCATAAGTTAATCCCAGACTTTTGAAAATATCAGTATTCATGACTAGGTGATCGTCCTTATATTCCGCGGGTAGAAGCAGTAGTAGCAATGAAAACTTGCTGACACAACAATTTGAAGTAATAACTGGTGACCTAACACAGAACATCAAAATACCCATGTTCCAATGGAAAAACCATCAAATAAAAGCCAGGAAGATGTTGCCAACACCAGATACTAGAATTTTCTGGAAAAAAAGTTTTCAAAAGAATTTATGGAAATAATTCTTGAAAACTCTTCAAAATAGCTAGACTTATATACATAGAACAAATGCAAATGAAAGAAACAAGAGTGATCCAGCAAAGAAATACAAACTTTAAAAATTAAGATTAAAAGAAAATATTTAAAAGAAGAGAATTACCTTAATTGGAATCTGTCATGAACATCTTCCTGAGAGTATTTTTTCCGTGTGGAAAGGGTTTTAGATGCAAAGAAAGCCACTAGGGAGTTAATCTGACTTCATAAGAAGGCAGAAAGTAAAGGAAAAAGGTTAAAGGTGTTTTTTTTTTTTTTTTTTTTTTTTTTTTTACCTAAGAATAAAATCACTGTGGAGTCTTTAGTGAAGATTTAAAAGAATAAGTTCTTGGATGAGGGTATAAAAACTTGGGGAAACCAAAGTGATATTTCTGCTTTAAAGAATTAAATCTGGTTTGTGAGATAAGACAAGATTCACATATTTCTATTAAAGAAACCATCTAGATGATTATTTGGGTTGTGAATAGCTAAGCAGAATTGTGACATGTGTATTGAAATGTTTAAACTGGGGTCTTGTAATATATTTTCAATCATACACATTTAATTTAACCTGTATGCTTGCATAGCTTACAGTGCCTGGATATTGCACTCCTTGTCCACATGGCAGGGACATTTCATTTGCATGGTCTTTGGTGTTCATTTTGTATCGAGATGCCCCATCTCTGCCTTCCATGTGCTAGAATTACAGGTAGTATGTTTTTTATGTGGGTGATGGGGAACCAAATTCTAGTCTTTAGGCATGTCTGTCAGGCAATATATCAGCCAAATATTTTGAATTACCTCACATTTTTAAGGTTTTCAATATACAAAAAGCACCAGTGTGCAAACAGTATTCACATAATGAGTAAGAATTCATGTTTCATTCATTTAACTTACATTAATTGTATAATTTTGTTTGTGTTCATTAAAATTTGCTTTTATAGTTATATATAATCTATAAAAAGAATTTTTAAGTGAGTTTATATGGTCCTTTACAGATTACGTTCCAATGAAACAGATTTGTATTGATAGTGATGATCTATGGGTTATTTTTTTCCCATCAGAATGGATGTACACAGTTTTGATAGTGGAGGAGGGCTGATTCAAGTTGTTCAGCCAATCACTAGGTGGATGCTGTCAGTTGTTTGGGTGTGTAGAGTAGAGGAGTTGCTTCTGGGATGGGGTTCGTGCTGTGCACGTGGGGTTCATGCTGTGCATGTGGGCATTTCTGTGATGGGGCTCTCAGGACTAGAATGTGAACTCTGAGAGGCAGTAGGATGACTGGACAGGCAGCCACAGAGCTCTGTTGGCAGAGTTGGGACCAGACAGAATGGAAGCACAAGGAATATGGTTGCAGAAGAATTGTTGGGGAAGTGAATATTTATTTTACTTTTTAATTGGTTAAATCATGGAAAGAGAAATAATAACTCACCAACCTTAAACCTGCCTAAAAATGAAGTTAATATGTGTAGAAAATGCTTTAGAAACTAGAGAAATGAATATATAAGAGCCAAGCAATTCTTAAAGGAGCAGAGTATACACTTGAAGACAAAAATGACATGATCAGGAATCCAAACACTATTTAAAAGCCACCAGAGTAAAGTGAATTAATAAATCCTGAAGAATTAGGCTCACAAAGTAGTGAGTAATGTCAATGAATGATATAAATTTGTTTGAAGTAAAGCAACTCATCAGTGGCAACTCCTACATGGGCTTTGAAATTCACCACTTACCAGTCAATAAACACCAAAGCATATAAAACATGTAATTTTTGATTTAATTTGCATATCATGAATTATATAAGATAGGAATGATATAAGTTTAAAATAAGTGAGTACATCAAGCACATAGTAAACAAAGTTAAGAGAACAAGTGGCAAAATATAACAAGCTATCATTAAGACATGTGCCCACAACATCTCACACAAGTGGCTGCAGAGGCCATGGTGAAGCAGTCATGCCAGAGCCTCTGATGAAGAGATTTCTGCATAGAGGAGTGTGTATCTGGCCATTAGTCATCTGTTCCCGTTAGTTGTTATTTTTTTAAACTATCATAGGATAAACAATAGTAAATGACATTGGACATTGTTCACTATCCGGCTGTACTCAGAGCTGCACTGTTTTTCTTATTAGGTATTTGCTGTCTTTTTTTTTTCCCCCTAATGATTAAGTTAGGAATCATCTTGTCCAGGAAGGGGTCATTTGAAGAACATTTGATGTAAACTTGCTTGAATGTAAGACAAGGGACTGTCTTTCTCCCAAAGCCTGCTGTCAACAAGCTTAGAGAGAACACATCATTTATATGACACAACAATTTATATAACAACTCTATGTGTAATTCTACATCTGAGATAATTGAGTTAAATTAGACAACCAAATACAAATACTTACTTAGAGTATGTATTTGATAAATGTATCTTATTATCTAATCATTTATCTAGACTAGGCTTTTCAACCTAGTCTCCAATGAGGTGGATAGCCTGTGTTTGTGTCATGTGACATCAACTAAGGACCATTATTATGCATTCAAAAAGGTCAAAGTTCTAATTCTAAGCAAAAAAGATACATGCTAAGTATTCAGTTACATGCAAGTCCATACTATTTTTGAGATGGGGTAATCTGTTCTTTAGAGAAGGAAATCTGAGTAGCACTTCTATACTGGGATGGATATTGACTATAAAGATGTGAGAGAGTCTCTAAGGTGAACTGTGTGTAAGGTGATGATGGCATGTAATACAGTACCCATTAGAGGTATAATTATGTTGAGTTCACAGAACATATCACACTATGTGTATATTTTACTTCATTAGAAAATAATAAAGTAAGAAAGTATTAATAATTATTCAGTCCATATGTCAATGTTACCAATAAAGAGTACAGGACAAATAAACATTTATCTATTTGTAGTAATTACCAGCCATACAGGTCTGGCTCAAAGCTATAAACTTCAAGATTGTACTTGTATATATAAATGCAAGTTCCAAAATATTGTGAAAGAACTTGCTTTTCAAAAAGAAGAGTTTCAGAGAACAGAAAACATATGCTCTCCTCTTGTCTCCTCTAGTCTCCTCTCGTCTCCTCCTCTCTCTCCTCTCCTCTCCTCTCCTCTCCTCTCCTCTCCTCTCCTCTCCTCTCCTCTCCTCTCCTCTCCTCTCCTCTCCTCTCC
>JANHMN010000755.1:0-15734 GCA_030674055.1 Rhabdomys pumilio
TCTGAATGTTCCATGTTCCAATGGCTCTTGTTGTTTGGGATCTAATGCTGGGTATTCATAATCTGGTTGTCCCTGGATATTTCTAGTGTACCAAATATTGGGGAGGCATGCATAATCTGGATGTTCCTTGTGTAGGAGGCATTTGGTTTGCAGTTTTATACTCTAGGTTCTTAATGTAGCAGGCTTGGATATTCCATGTTTGTTGTGCCAGATAGGGGCCAGCAGAGCTGAAACCAAACAATGGAGTTCCTGGTTCATTCTGAAGCTGGGTCAGGATATCTGGGCATGCTCTAAGAGAAAGGCAGTGGAATTGAGGGAAGGTATCTGGCCTCTTGTTTCTTGTTGAGAGGGTCTGCATTTATCTTGCTCAATGGGCCTGATGGAGGGTGGCAGAGCAGCAGCCAGACAATGGAGCTCTGGGGACATGACCCAGCAAGCACCTTAAAAAATAGTTTAAAATAGAACCATATTTAAATTGGATTTCCTCTTTTATAATGTTATAACTTTGTGAACAAAGATTCTACTTCCCACACGAATGTTTTATTTTCTTTTTTATTTTAACGTGAAAATCTTTATTGGATATTTTATTTACATTTCAGATGCTATCCCCTTTCCCCATTTCCCCTCCCTAAAAAACCCCTATCCCATCCCCAGTTTTGCTTTTATACTATTTTTTAAAATGTTAATCAAAGGCCATATAAATTTGGTAATGCTTAAT
Organism: Rhabdomys pumilio; assembly: GCA_030674055.1. Lineage (NCBI taxonomy): Eukaryota > Metazoa > Chordata > Mammalia > Rodentia > Muridae > Rhabdomys > Rhabdomys pumilio. The sequence goes on from JANHMN010000755.1 coordinate 719, forward strand.
ATCAATCAGAAGTGTAACCCAATAACCAACTTAGATATATAAACTATCTTTGACTGGCAGGGACTTGCAAACATCCACATCCATGTCCCCCCACCTCTTATCACCTAGCTCCTCTTCTCCTTCTCCTCCTCTTTTTACTCCTTCCACCTTAGCTCCTCCTACATATTACCCTTCCTGTTAAAATAAAACTTTTCTCTTAGAATACAATAAGAGCATAACTATGCTAATTTGTGTCACTAAGATACAAGATAGACCTAATACCCAGTCCATCATTTTGTTGACTAAACAGAACCTCTGTCATCCCTCCTAAATAAAAGACTTAATGCTGAACCTGGCTTTTTTCCCTTGGTTTAGAATGAATGTCAGATGAAAACCATCCTCTCAAACTTTTTCTCTCAATGTGAATGACTAGGATTGGCTATGAGACTATAAGTCTTCAACCTGTCAGAAATCCAGAATGACTGAGTTAACTGAAATTATGGGAAGCACCAGCATAGCTCCTAAAACTTAGCCAAATTATAGAGACCACTGAGCACTTGGACAGCCTCTATACTACAAAACGTTGGAACATTCGATCTTCAGCCTTCTGGACCAGGATCATCTGACAGAACAAGTGATGCAGAATTATTAAGGGCTGATTACTCTGTCTTGGCAGATATAATCAGTCTACTATTCCACAAGCCTGTCGTTTTCTGGACATTACTTTGTCTGTAGATGAAAAGAGGCAATTCTTGCCTAGTGATTGTCTTACCACAACTGGAGTAACTCCAGAGATGCTCAATTTCTTCTTAGAATCCAAGACAGAAAACTGTCAGGAGCAGACAGGTCTCTAATCAAAATGGACATTAATACAGAAATGTTTGTAATGTCAATTCTGTGGACTTCTGACGTTTTGAAAACCAACTATCTATATAAGGCAGTCTGGACTGTTGTTTGTTAACTCCTCTCAGCTAAAAAAAAATGTAGAAAACACCCTAATAATAAACTTAGAGCCATGAATTTGCTATAGGCCCTTAACTCACAGGCTAACCATCTCAAATCAGTTTAAAAATTTAAAGAAGGACTGAGTCTATGTCTTGTATTCCTAAATGTGTTATATAGTCACAATGCCTATGAGAGTAACAATATTAATCTCACTTTTATATCAATAAGAAGCTGATAACAATGAAAACCTTAAATTTGAAATCAAAGTAAATTTTGTACTATTTGAGAAATTATAACATCGGCTGGGCGGTGGTGGTGCACGCCTTTAATCTCAGCACTAGTGAGGCAGAGGCAGGCAGATTTCTGAGTTCGAGGCTAGCCTGGTCTACAGAGTGAGTTCCAGGACAGCCAAGGCTATACAGAGAAATCCTGTCTCGAAAAACCAAATAAATAAATAAATAAATAAATAAATAAATAAATAAATAAAAAATAAAACCAAAAAAAAAAGAAAAGAAATTATAACTTCATCTTAATAACAATTTTACATATTTCTACAAATAGGTTATGGCTATGCAATAAATCCTAGCTAATCCTCCCTGTTCCAATAAAACCACTAGTTTTCCCTAGACAGTCCAATATTAACCACCTCAGTCCACAAGCCCAGGGAATAGGGATGCTCACTCTTCACTAACTTCTTCAAGCTGATTATGGGCATTGAGATATTAGAAGAGGGGCAGGGAGAAGAGTAAATTGATAAGCCTCTGACGTCTCTGTCTCCACTGCATCGAGCTGCAATCCCAGGACATCAGAGGTTGGAGCTCAGTTCACTTGATGAGTAGATACACCAAGGCTGTGTATTCTGCAATATACAATTCTCAAAACAAATTTTAGTATCAAGATAATTTTTTGTTTGAATTCTGGAATCTAGTCTTCTGTCATGTCTAATCCACATAATTCTGGCAGTTTCTATGAGAGTGTACTCTCACCATCATCCCATTTTCACCTCCCTGCTGTTAAATTCCCCAACACTAGGGAATCCAAACTTTGAGGCACCAAGGCCCTCTACTTCCACTGTTGCTTAACCCCTTACCCCATGCCCCCTCCTCCAATTACTATAAGGGTGTGTTTCCACCATCCTCTCATTCCCACCTTCCTGCTCTTGAAATTCCCCAACTCTAGGGAATCCAAACTTTCAGGTACCTAGGCTGTCCACTTCCACTGATGCCTGGCAAGGCCACCCTCACCTACCTATTCAGGTGGAGCCATGAGTCCTTCCCTTTGTGTTCTCCGGCTGGAAATTTTAGAATGGCTACTTTAACTTGTTTCTTAGGACCATTTCCTAGAAAAATTGTTTTCCAGCCTTTTACTCTAAGGTAGAGTCTGTTTTTTTTTCACTGAGGCAGGTTTCCTGTATGCAGCAAAATAAAAAAAAAAAACTGTTTATGTATCCAGTCCATTAGCCTATGGGTTTTAATCGGGGGATTGAGTCCATTGATGTTAACAGATGTTAAGGAACAGTGATTGTTGATTCTTGTTATTTTTGTTATTAGAGGTGAAATTATCTTTGTGAGGCTATTTTCTTTTGGATTTGTTGGAAGAGGATTACTTTCCTGCTCTTTCTAGGGTATAATTTCCCTCTTTTTATTGCAACTTTCCTGCTATAATCCTTTGTAATGCTGGATTTGTGGAAAGATATTGCATAAATTTGGTTTTGTCATGGAATATCTTGGTTTCTCCATCTATGGTAATTGAGAGTTTTGTTGGGTATAGTAGCCTGTGCTGGCATTTATGTTCTCTTAGGATCTGTATGACCTCTGTCCAGCATCTTCTAGCTTTTATAGTCTCTGGTGAGAAGTCTGATGTAATTCTGATAGGTCTGCCTTCATATGTTACTTGGCCTTTTTCCCTTACTGCATTTAATATTCTTTCTTTATTTTGTGCACCTGGTGTTTTGATTATTATGTGATGGGAGGTATTTTCTTGTCTAGTCTATTTGGTGTTCTATAGGCTTCTTGTAATTTTATGGGCATCTCTTTTTTTAGATTAGGGATGTTTTCTGTTGCGGCCCGAGCTGGCCCACACTTGGGGGCCAAAATGTTGGACTGCTCTGTCTGTGTTTGAACCTGCACTGCCAAAAGCCTTGGGGCCTAAACTGTTAGAGCCTGCACTGCCCCAATCTGCTCAGGTCCAAGGATCGGGGTTCAGCAAGAGAGCGAGTGTGGACAGACTCAAAGAATGGAAACCACACAGAGTGTGATTCAATCCCATTTATTCTTCAATCTCTCTATTAGTCTAAGTCCTAAGTCTTGAGTTCCTAGTCCCTAATGCCTCCAAGTTCCAAGTTACTTCTTCCAAGTGCTAAGTGCCTAATGTCTAATGCCTAATAATCTGTTGCTTTCTTCTTATTTCTCTAGTCCAAGTGTCTTCCACCTTATGCCTTATAACTACTCCACATTGTACTGTGTAATTCCAAGTTCTTCCTCCAAGTGCCAAGTGCCTAATACCTAATTCTCTGTTCCAAGTTGTACTCTGTCAAGTAATCTGTTGTCTGGTAATTTCTTCTGTCTGCCTCTGGCCTTTTATATGTCTCACTTCTAAGCCACACCTCTATGTCACTCCCTTAAGTAATGCCCTTAGGTCATGCCCTTAGGTCTTATCTCTAAACCACAACTTCTCAGGGTATATGGCTCAAGATGGCTGCAAGGGTGATAGCTGCCTTTTGTCTGCTCCCCACAGTTTTCTTCTATAATTTTGTTGAAGATATTAATTGACCCTTTAAGTTAGGAATCTTCACTCTCATTTATACCTATTATCTTTAGGTTTGTTCTTCTCATTGTGTCCTGGATTTCCTGGATGTTTTGTGTTAAGAACTTTTTGCATTTTGCATTTTCTTTAACAGTTGTGTCAATATTTTCTATGGTATCTTCTGCACCTGAGATTCTGACTATTATCTCTTGTATTCTGTTGATGATGCTTGTGTCTGTGACTCCTGAGTTCTTTCCTAGGTTTTCTATCTCCAGGGTAGTCTCCGTTTGTGATTTCTTGATTGTTTCTACTTCCATTTTTATGTCCTGGATGGTTTTGTTCAATTCCTTCACCTGTTTGGTTTTGTTCTCTTGTAATTCTTTAAGGGATTTTTGTGTTTCCTCTTTAAGGGCTTCTACCTGTCTACCTGTGTTATTCTCAAATTCTTTGAGAGTGTTATTTATGTTTTTCTTAAAGTCCTCTATCATCATCATTACAAGTGATTTTAAATCTAAATCTTGCTTTCCTAGTACTATGGGGGATTCAGGACTTTCTTGTGTGGGAGAACTAGGTTCCTACTGATGCCAAATACCCTGGGTTGCTGATGCTTACGTTCTTGCGCTTGACTTTTGCCATATGTATCTCCTTAGTGCTACATGCCCTGTCTCTGGAGCCTGTCTTTCCTATTATCTTGGTTTTATCAGAACTGTGTGAGGTGGGTGTTACTACTGGGGTAAGAACTGGGGCCCAAAATCTGCTCGGAGTGACTTCCTGGGTCCTAGTGGGTCCCAGTTACTCTCTGTTTGGAGCGAGCATTGTTGTCTGCTTACCAAAGATAATGCAAGGGTTAGAGCACCTGGAAGCCCCAATTTTTCTGGGTTTTGTGAGATTGGGGGCAGAGGTGCCACCTGGGATCTGCTCAGTGCTCAGGCCGAGACCGGAAGAAACTAGTGTCTGGGCTAGGAATGACTTTCTGGATTCTTGTGGTTCCCAGTTACTCCTTGTTTGGGGAAAGCATTGGTGTTTGCTTACCTAAGATAATGCCAGGGTTAGAGTACCTGGGAGCCCTGCTTCCTCTGGGTTTTTAGAGATTGGGGCAGAGCTGCAGCCCAGGATATGCTCAGTGCTCAGGAATGTTTTATTTTCAAGCATCAAAAATAAATAAATTAATTAATAAATTAATAAACACTAAAAGCATCAAAAAAATAAACACTAAAAGCATAAAAAAAAACCACTAAAAGTATCAAAAAGACCTAAAACACTAAAAGCATCAAAAAAAAAAAAAAAGGAATGTTTTATTTTCAACTACTGTTGCCCTCGTGCTGTTCAAAATTTAATGATGATGTTGCACGGAGTTTCATCCCTTTGCCCTATTATTATAATTCTGTATTGAAATCATTCATTATCTCTGTGAATATATTGTTTTAGATTCAACATTTTTTAAAATAAATGGGAATATCACATCTGGATATATCTCTGTGTGGAATCTGGTACTTATCTAGAGACCTCTGCTTCTGCTAAGCTACCCTGTTTATTTTATTTTTCATTTTGTTATTATAGTTATTTTTTAAATTGAACTATGATTACCTTATTGTACTATTTCATTGTATATCGCTACCTTCTTCTTCTTCTTCTTCTTCTTCTTCTTCTTCTTCTTCTTCTTCTTCTTCTTCTTCTTCTTCTTCTTCTTTTTCTTTTTCTGAGACAGGGTTTCTCTGTGTAGCCCTGGCTGTCCTGGAACTCACTCTGTAGACCAGGCTGACCTCAAACTCAGAAATCCACCTGCCTCTGCCTCCCAAGTGCAGAGATTAAAGGTGTGCACCACCACCGCCTGGCTCCACCTTCTTCTATAAACTTCCGTGCTTTCTTTAAAATTCACTGATATCTTTATTTTATTTTTTCTTTTAGTCAAAATATCTGTTTTTATACAGTATATCCTGATGATAGTTTCTCCTCCTTCTATTCCTCTCAGTTCTTCCCCATATATATAAAAACTAATGTGTTTCCTCCATTAGAAAAGAGCAAGTTTCTAAGTGAAAACAACCAAACAAAGCAGCGGCTTCCAGAATGATAAATTATTTTTACCACCTCCACATAAAACAGATCCCAAATCTCCTGAATATATAAAGAACTTAGTGAAGTACTGATAAAAATTTCACCTGAAAAATGGTGTACAGATCTAAACAGAGTTTTTCAATAGAGGAATCACAATTGGCCAAGAAAAACAGGCCTCAAGGCTCCATTGTGCACCAGCTCAGCTTTTCTATGTTCAGTGAATTGTATGACTGTTGTTCTCTGAAACAAGGACCCATTCTTTCACTTTGGGGAGAGTAAGCTTATGACTTTGCATCAGCCTGTATTATTTGGTGATTTCCATAGGACTTCCTTGGCCAAAAATTTAATTGAAAGCTATCCATCCCCGCCACTGTAGTATGGCTACAAGACCTGCCTTATCCTACATTACTAGGAGTCCTCAATAGGATCATATTCATAAATTCAGAATATTTTTATGTGAATGCAAATGCCCTTCCAAGGTTCCAACCACTTTTTCCAACACTCTCCCCATCATTATATCTCCATGCCTAAACATTTCCTCCTGCTCCTTCCTGCACCTACCTCCAGCCCACCTGTAATAATTATTCTATTGTCCTTCCTGGAAGGATATATTCATTTCCACTGGATGATGTCTCTTTACTTCAGCCATCATTTCTCAATCTCTGGGAATTTAAAGGCTCTTTCACAAGAGTCATATAAGAGTACCGCAAGAAAGTATATTTACATTATGATTCATAGCAATAACAAAACTACAGCTATGAAATAGCAAAAAAGTAACTTTTGCTGGATGTCATGGCAACAGGAGGAACTGAATTAAAAGATCAAAGCATTATAAAGGTTAAGAACCACTGACCTAACATCTTGGGGCAATTATTTGTAGATTGGTTATCATTTACTTAAAGATTGATATCCACTTGTAATTGAAACATACCATATTTGTCTTTCTAGGTCTGGGTTATCTCACTCAGGATCATTTAATTCTAGTTCAATCCAGTTTTCTTCAAATTTCATGGTGTGATTTTTTTTCACAGCAGAATAATACTCCAATGTGTAACTGTATCACATCTTTTATCCATTTTCAGTTGAGTAGCATGTAGCTTATTCCTAGTTCCTGGCTCTTATGAGTTATAAATTTACATTGAACATGTTTGAGCAAGTGTTTTTATGGTAGAATGGGGTATTTTTTAGTTGTTTGCCAAAAAGTTTTATAGCTAGATTTCGTAGAAGAACAATTTTTAATGTACCGAGGAGACAGCTTGTTTATGTCTGTAGTGGCTGTACATGTTTTCAGTTCCACCAACAATGAAGTGTTCACACTCCATATCCTAGCTAACATGAGGTAGCATTGTTCCTTTGATCTTGGTTATCATTGTCATGTGTAATCTATATGTAGATCTGATTTATATTAGACTTTCAGGTTGATTAATGATGTTGAACTTTTCTTTACATTTTCTCAGTTTATTGACCATAATTTGTACAGTAATTTTCAGTTTTATATATATTTTGATAACCCAGCTTATTGAGTTCTTTATGTATTCTAGACGTTAGTACTCTGTCAGATGTGGAGTTTGGTAAAAATAATTTATCGATTAGTAGGCAAATGTTTTGTCTAAATAACTGTGTCCTTTATCTTACAAATTTGTCAGCTCCATGAAGTCCCATGTATTACTTGTTCAACTTAGTGCCTATGATACTAGTGTTCTGTTAAAAAAGTCTTCATCTGGTGCTATGAATTGAAGGTTATTCCCCACTTTATCTTCTATCTCGTTCAGTGTATCTTCTTTTATATTGTGGTCTTGGTCCATTGGGAATTGAGGTTTTTGCACAGCAATGAGAATGGAACATTTTCCATCGTTCTCCATGCAGAAATCCATTTTACCATCATCACTTGATGAAGATGCTGTCTTATTCCCAGTATGTATTTTTATAGTCTACAAATTCAGGTGTCCATATGTATTTGGGTTTTCAGTTCAATTCCTTTGAATAAAGTTTTACTTTTTGCCAATACCATGTAGTGTTTGTTATGATATCTCTATAAAACAGAGTTCAATCAAGGATGGCAATATTTCATGCAGTGATTATATTGTTCATTATTGTTTTTGGTATCATGTTTTATTTTTACAGATGAAGTTGAGAATTATTCTCTGAAATTCTAAAGAATTGTGTTAAAACTTTTAAGTGGGTTGTATTGGATCTTTAGGATACTTTTGATAGGATGTTCATTTTAATATGTTAATCTTTTAGATTTATGTGCATGGAAGAATATTCCATTTTCTCATATCTCTTTCAATTTCTTTTGTCAGACACTTGAAGTTTTTGTTTTTGTTTTTGTTTTTTTTTAATCACTGAAGACGGTAACTTGCTTGGTTAAAGTTATGTCAAGATATTAATATTATTTGAGGCTTTTGTGAATTGGTTGTATTTCTCTTATTTTTCTCATTCCATTTGTTTTTTTGTATATAGGAGGGCTACTGATTTATTTTTAGTTAATCTTTTATCCAAACACATTCCTGAACATGTAAGAGATGTAGAAGTCTCCTAGTGGTAGTGGTATGTTGAGTTGTACATAGTATCCTATCATTTGCTAACAATTGTATATTGACTTCTTTTTTTCCAGATTTTATTCCCTTGATCTCCTTCAGTTGTCTTATTGCTCTAGCTAAAATTTGGAGTAGTATACCCAATAGATATGTAGAGAATATAGAAATTGGTTTGTTCCTGATTTTAGTGGAATTAATTTCTGTTTTTCTTCATTTCATTTGATTTTGGCTATATGCTCGCTGTAAATTGCCTTACTTACAATTGAATATGGCCTTTGTGTCCCTAATTTCTTCAACTCTTTTTTAATGAAGGTACAATAAATTTTTGTAAGGCCCATTTTGTATCTATTTAGATGATCATTTGTTTTTTTCTCTCAGTTCATTTTTATGATATGTTGCATTCACATATTTTTGTATATTACCATCATTGAATCTCTGGGATAAAGCCTAATTTATTGTTGGGTTGATATATTGTTGCATGAAGTTTCAAGAATTTTATTTACTAGTTTTGCAACCATGTACATAAGAAAAATTGGTCTGTAATTCTTTTTCTTTAAGTGTATGTGACTTGAGAATCAGGATAACTGCACCTAAACAGATGCATTGGAAAATATTTCTTTTTTTTTTTCTTCTGGAATAATTTGAGAAATATTGGCATTAAATATTCTTTCAAAATCTAGGAGAATTATGCATTAAAACCATTTTGAGCTGGCATGGTTTTCTTCGGGAGATTTTAATGACTGCTTCTATTTTGATGTGGGTAACTGGACTATTTAAATTATTTATATGATCTTGATTTAGCTTTGGTAAGTAGCATCAAATGATAAAAATTTACATTGCATTTCGATTTTCAACTTTGGTAGAGTACAAATTTTTAAAGTATCTCTTTATTCTTTTTTTAATTGGATTTTTTTTACATTTCATATGCCATCCCATTTCCACATTTTCCCTTCCTCGAAAACCCCTATCCCATGCACCCTTTTCCATTTTGCTTTTATACATTTTTTTAAATGTTAACCAAAGGCTTTATAAGTATGGTAATGCACAATCAGAAGTGTAACCCAATATCCAACCTAGACATGTAAACTAACTTTGACTGGTGGAGACACGTGAACTTCTGCCTCCATGTCCCCTCTCTCTTTCTCTCTCTTTCTCTCTCTTTCTCTCTCTCATTACCTAGCTTCTCATCTACTTCATCTTCTCCTCTCCTTACTCCATCTTTTCCTCTCAGTGCTCCTTCTCCTTTAAGCTCCTCCTACATATCACCTTTCCTGTTAAAATAAAACTTTTCTCTCAAAATACAACTAGAGCATAATTATTCCTATTTGTACCAGTGAGGTACAAGATAGTCTTAATACCCAGTCCATGCTTTTGTTGACTAACCAGAACCTCTGTCGTCTCTCTTGACTAAAACAGTTAGTTTTGAACCTGGCTTTTTCTTGGCTTTAGAATGAATGTCAGCTGAGAACCCTCCACTCAGATCTTTTCTCTCAAAGTAAATAGCCAGGATTGGCTATGAGACTATAGGTCTTCGACACAATCTGAAATCCAGAATGAATGAGTTAACTGAAGTTATGCAAAGCACTAAGCATAGATTCTAAAACTTAGCCAATTTATAGAGACCGCTGAACACCTGGACAGACCCTATACTTCCGAATATTGGAGCATCAAATCTTCAACCTTCTGGTCCAAACTCATCTGACAGACCTTAGTGATGCAGAATTATTAAGGGCTGATTACTCTGTCTAGGCAAATATAATCAGTCGACTATTCTGCTAGTGTGTCCTTTTCTGGACAGTAATTTGTCTGTAGATGGAGAGAGGCAATTCTTGCCTGGTGGCTGTCTCACCACAATTGCAGTAACTCCAAGGATGGTCAATTTCTTCTTAGAATCCAAGACAGGAAGCTTTCAGGAGCAGACAGATCTCTAATCAAAATGAACATAAATATAGAAATTTTTTGTGACGTCAATTCTATGGATTTCTGACGTTTTGAAATCCAACTATCTATGTAAGGTAACCTGGACTGTTGTTTGTTAACTCCTCTCAGCTATTTCTAAATAAAATATAGAAAACACCCTAACAATAAACTTAAAGTCATGAATTTGCTATAGTCCCTTAACTCACAGGCTAACCATCCCAAATCAGTTAAAAAAGTTAAAGAAGGACTGGTTCTAAGCCTTGTATTTCTAAATGTGTTATACAGGCACAATGCCCATGAGAGTATAAATATTCATTTCACTTTCACATCAATAAGAAGCTCATACCGATGAAAACCTTAAATTTGAAATCCAAGTGAATTTTGTACCATTTAAGAAATTATAACTTCATCTTGCTACTAAATTATACAGATTTGTACCAATAGGTTATGGCTATGCCATAAATCCTAGCTAATCCTCCCTGTTACAACAAAACCACTACGTTTCCCTAGAAAGACAGCACAATATTAACCACCTTAGTCCCCAAGCCCAGGGAATAGGGGCACTGACTCTTCTTTAACTTCTTCAAGCTGATTATGGGCATTGAGATATAAGAAGGGGGGTGGACGGAAGAGTAAATTGATAACCTTCTGAGGCTGTGTCTTCACTGCATTCAGATGGAATTCCAGGACACTGGAGGTTTGAACAGGTCTGCTAGTTTTGCTTGATGAGTAGATACACCAAGGCTGTGTATTCTGCAATATACAATTCTCTGGACAAGTTTTAGTATCAAGAAAAAAAATTTTTTTTTCCTAGAGGACTGACTTTTTTTTTTCAAAGATGCTGGTTCTAACAACTTTTTTCCCCTTTTATGTAGTTGGTTATAATATTTACATTTCAAGTTTTATCCTCTTATCCCATTTCCCCAACCATCCAGGAACCCCTTATCCCATCCCCCCTCTTTATATCCCTTCTAGAAGGCTGTGTCTGCACCTACCACACCACAAGGCCATCCTCCCCTACGTATGCTGCTGGAGTCGTAGGTCCCTCCCTATGTGCTCCCAGGCTGGTGGTTTAGACCCTGGGGGGCTCTGGTTTTTTGTTATTGTTGCTTTCCTTTTGGGGTCACAAACCCTTCCTGTTCCTACAGTCTTCTAAGTTCTCCATTGGGAAACCCTTGATCATATCATTGGTTAGCTGTGAGCAAAGTCCTCTGAATGTGTTAATTTTTGGCAGACCTCTAAGGAGACAGCTATATCTTGTTCTTGACAGCATGCACTTCCAGCCATCCACATCAGTGTCTAGGTTAGGTGACAGTACCTGGGATGGATGCCCAAGTGGAATGGTCTCCTGATGGCTCCTCCTTCAATTTCTGTCCCATGTTTTGTTTCCATAATTGCTCCCTTGAGTATTTTTGTTACTAGTTCTAAGTAGAACTGAGGCATCCCCTCTTGGTCTTTTTTCTTCATGAGCTTCATGTGGTCTGTGTTTTGAGTTTTTATTCTTCTAAGTTTTTGGGCTAACATCCGCTTAACAGTGAGTAAATACCAAGTGTGTTCTTTTGTGATTGGGTTAACTCACTCAAGATCATAATTTCTAGATCCATCTATTTACCTAAAAATTTCTTGAATTCATTATTTTTAACAGCTGAGTAATACTTCATTGTGTAGATATACCACATTTTTTGTATCCATTCCTCTGTTGAGGGACATCTTGGTTCTTTCCAGCTTCTGGCTATTATAAATAAGGTTGCTATGAACATAGTGGAGCATATGTCCTTATTATATGTTGGAGCATCTTCTAGGTATATGCCCAGGAGTGGTATAGCTGGATCCTCAGGTAATGCTATGTCCAATTTTGTGAGGAACTGCTAGACTGATTTCCAGAATGGTTGCACCAGTTTGCAATCCCACCAATATTCATAAGAGAGATTGGTCTGTAGTTCTCTTTCTTTGTTGGGTCTTTGTAAGGCTTTGATATGAGCATAATTGTAGCTTCATAGAACGAATTGAGTAGTGTTCCTTCTGTTTCTATTCTGTGGAATAGTTTGAAGAGAATTGGTATTAGGTCTTCCTGGAATGTCTGGTAGAATTCTGCACTAAAACCATCTGGCCCCGGACTTTTTTGGTGGGGAGATTTTTAATGACTGCTTCTATTTCTTTAGGGGTTATGCGACTGTTTAGATGGTTTATCTGCTCCTCCTTTAACTTTGGTACCTGGTATCTATCTAGAAAACTGTCCATTTCATAATGCTTTCTTGGAGTCCCACAAATTTTGATATGAAGTGTCCTTATTTTCATTTAAATCTAAAAAGTCTTTAATTTCTTACTTTATTTCTTCCTTGACCAAGTTATCATTGAGTAGAGCATTGTTCAGTTTCTATATGTATGTGGGCTTTCGGTTGTTTTCGTCCATGTCAAAGATGAGTCTTAGTCCATGGAGGTCTGATAGTGTACAAGGGATAATTTCAATCTTTTTGTATCTGTTGAGGCCTGTTTTGTGAACAATTATATGGTCTATTTTGGAGAATGTACCATAAGGTGCTGAGAACAAGGTATATTCTTTTATTTAAGGATGAAAAGTTCTATAGATGTCAGTTAAGTCTAATTGGTTCATAACTTGTTAGTTTCCTTGAGTCTCAATTTAGTTTCTGTTTCCACAATCTGTTTATAGCTGAGAGTGGGGTGTTGAAATCTCCCACTATTATTGTGTGAGGTGCCATGTATGCTTTAAGCTTTAGTAAAGTTTCTTTTATGTATGTGGGTGACCTTGCATTTGGGGCATAGATGTTCAGAATTGCAAGTTCCTCTTGGTACATTTTTCCTTTGATGAATATGAAGTGAACTTCTTTGTCTTTTTTGATTACTTTTGGTTGAAAATTGACTTTATTTGATAATAGAATGGCTACTCCAGCTTGTTTCTTGGGGCCATTTGCTTGGAAGATTGTTTTCCAACCTTTTACTCTGAAGTAGTGTCTGTCTTTTTCACAAAGGTACGTTTCTTGTATGCAGCAGAATATTGGGTCCTGTTTATGTATCCTGTCTGATAGTCTATGTCTTTTTATTGGAGAAATGAGTCTATTGATATTGAGAGATATTAAGGAAAAATGAATGTTTCCTGTTATTTTTGTTATTGGCAGTGGAGTTATGTTTGTATAGCTACCTTCTTTTGGAGGATTACTTTCTTGTTTTTTCTAGGTTGCAGTTTCCCTCCTTGTGTTGGAGTTTTCCTCCAATTATCCTTTGAAGTGCTGGATTTGTGGTAAGATATTGTGTAAATTTGGATTTGTCATGGAATATTTTGGTTTCCCCATCAATATTGATTGAGAGTTTTGGTGGGTATAGTAGTATTGGCTGGCATTTGTGTTCTCTTGGGGCCTGTATGATATCAGTCCTGAGTCTTCTGGCTTTTATAGTCTCTGGTGAGAAATCTGATGTAATTCTTATAGGCCTGCCTTTATATGTTACTTTGCCATTTTCCATTAATGCTTTTAGTATCTTCTCTTTGTTTTGTACATTTGATGTTTTGATTATTATGTGATGGGAGGTATTTCTTTTTTGGTCTAGTCTATTTGGGGTTCTGTAGGCTTCTTGTATATTTATGGACATCTCTTTCTTTAGCTTGGGGAAGTTTTCCTCTATAATTTTGTTGAAGATATTTACTGGCTCTTTAATTTGAGAGTCTTCACCCTCATCTATACCTATTATCCTTAGGTTTGGTCTTCTCATTGTGTCCTGGATTTCCTGGATGTTTTGTGTTAGAAGCTTTCTGCATTTCACATTTTCTTTGACTGCTGTGTCTACGTTTTCCATGGTATCTTCTGCTTAGGAGATTCTCTCTTCTGCCTCTTGTATTCTGTGGGTGATGCCTGTGTCTATGACTCCTGGATCTTTTTCCTAGGTTTTCTATCTCTAGGGTAGTCTCCCTTTGGGATTTCTTTATTGTTTCTACTTCCATTTTTAGATCCGGGGCGGTTTTGTGTAATTCCTTCACCTGTTTGGTTGTGTTTTCTTGTATTTCTTTAAGGGCTTCTATCTGTTCACCTGCGTTCTCCTCAAATTCTTTGAGAGTGTTGTTTATGTCCTTTTTAAATTCCTCTATCATGATCATGAGAAATGATTTTAATTCTGAGTCCTGCTTTTCGGGTGTGATGTGGTGTTCCGGACTTGCTATGGTGGAGGAACTGGGTTCTGGTGATGCCAAGCAACTTTGGTTTCTGTTGTTTACATTCTTACACTTGCCTTTTGCCATTTGGTTAGCTGTAGTGCTACTCGCACTCACTGGTTCTTACTGGAGTCTGTCTTTCCATTTATCTTGGTTGTGTCAGAACTCCCCGGGTTCTGGATGACTCTATGATCCTGAACTCCAGCTGTACTGGGTACAGTGGCTCCTCTATGTTATCTCAGGATATGGTGTCTTCGTGGTAGTAGACCAGCTAGGTGTTTGCTGCTCTGAGTGTAGTTGCTCCTCTAGGATGCTTCAGGATATGGTGTCCCCTGCTCTGCAGCTCTGCAGTCCGTGACTTGGCTGCAGCTCTGCAGTTCTTGACCTGGCTAGAATTCCACTGGACACAGATTCCTCATGGGCAGATCAGGTGTTGGCTGCTTAGTCCACCGGGGCCAGGCAAGGGCCAGAAGGGGTTTGGTTTTCCACAGAAGAGGGTTCTGGGTGCCAGGTACACTCTGGGATCTCCCTACTGCCAGTTGTGCTTCTGGGTCCTAAGGTGGTGATAGGCTGCTCCTACCTGCAAGTCCGTGGTCTGTGACCTGGCTAGGGTGCCACTGACACAGTTTCCTCAGGGGAGCAGATCACTTGTGTGGCTGCTCAGTCCACC
>JANHMN010000756.1:0-15708 GCA_030674055.1 Rhabdomys pumilio
ACCAGGTTCCCTACTGATTATCCCATGAGTCAGCATTTTGAAACCTTAGCCCCTTGACTCTTAGAAAAAGAAAGGATGGAATTTAAAAAAATAAAAATAACAGTTTTTATGTAGTTTGCTTGGTGTGATTTCTGGTTGCCAAGTCAAGACATAAAGACTATTTTTAAGTGAGAAATTAGCTTCCTGTTTTTCAAGTCCTTCACTAAGTTTGGCTGTAGGAAATTTCTCTGTCCATAGATCTTGAACTCATAGGTGTGCATGGCTCTGTCTCCTGAATGCTGGGGTTAAAGTCCTGTCCCACCATACCTGGATATAACCTTTTCCTCACATAGAATTTGTTCTTTCTCAGGGTGTTCTTGAACTCAGAAATCTGCCTTTTTTAAAAAACAGAAACAGAAACAGAAAGCTTAACTGAGTGGGATTTTGTCCTGAGATTAATACTTCCTCACTTCCTGGTGCTCCTTTATTACTTGCACCATGAGCCTTGTTTTTATTTAACTGTTCCTTTCCCTTTACTGTCTCATTAGTGCAGCTGCTCCTGTTCTTTATAATTCATGGAGTCCCTCATATAATTAATATTGTACCTTTATATTTTGATTGTTGAGACATCCTCTAAAGAATAGTTTTTATACTAATTTATATATTCTTCAACACATGCTTTAAGAGTTCCTTCCCACAGCCTTAAGTCCTGTAGTTACTGTCCCGAAGGTCACAGCATTACCATTTTCCTGACTGAATGTCAGACACATTGTGTTTACTGGAATTCTGCTGTTTCTGATTATTATGAAGACATTACTATTGGCAGGGAGGACATTCTCCAATCTTATTGTCAGGGAGAATATTATAATAAGGAGGAATATGTAGTACAACATGTACATTATTATATTGTAGAGAGCCACGGTGAGCAGTGACAGCATTCGCCATTACAAGATGGCGCTGGCACCCGGTGCTCCCGCAAGTAACAAGTGGACTGATCATGTGCAAGTGGTGAAAGCTCACCAAGTCACTGCCCAGCCCGGGGCGTCATATGGGGTTATGAGCAAGCAGCCAATCAAAAGTGAACACGCCGCTTTAGGGTGTATATAAGCAGCGCCTCTCTGGGGCTCGGGGTCTTCCTCTTTTCATCGCAATAAACGTTTGCTGCAGAAGGATCCTAGTGTCCGCGTGCATTCTTGCTCAGGGCACATTATATGAACAAGCCTTATGCCTATAGCAACTATCAACACTGGCGAAATCACAGGTTCTACTGACCCTGCTCCATTCTGTTGCTATGTCAGACCTGGCAGTCAGACTTTTGTTTAATTTTGTTAAATTTTACTTAGATATAGAAGTGTTCTTCTGTATGGATTTACATGCATTTTATGCCTGCAAGAAACCAATGAAGCCCTGAAATAGTCACCAAATGCATCACACAGGATTCAGGCAAAAATCTTACCTTGTTCATTGTGTAGAAAGAATTAGACTGTGTTTTCTTTCAGAAATAACAAGTGCCCTTTACCCCAAGTTATCTTTCCAGCCCAGAGGTTTACATTTCTGGTACACATTCATGATAGAGCCTGACAATAACCCAGAGTTCTATTTTTTGAAAAATGTGGTAAGAATCATAAATGATATCTGTGCAACTTATAATCATGTTAGAAGGATGAGCTCAAATAATAAAGAAAAGAATATTGTTGAAGTCAAAAGATTCTGATTTTCAGTTGCACTAGCAATAGATTCATGTGCAATCATGCATCCATAATTAATAAAGAGTTAGTATAATTCTTGTACAACTTAGTAGAGTCATTCCATCATCAAGATTCGTTCAACTTTACCACTGTGTTGTCACATAGGCCATTTAATTATAGATGTAGTTCTAAGTATTTTGAAGGGAAACCATTGAAGAATTTATGAAGTTATTATCTCTATTTGTTTTGTTATATATTAGAAGATGTTATATGATATTAATGCTACCCAATGCTAACTTTCTATTTATTTCATTATATAGTCTCAAATTAATTCTTCATTAAATAATCATTTAATTCTTCTTGAAAATATTCCCATAAAATCACATTTCAAGGTATTTTATTCTATGTCTTGTTTGTAATGGTGGTTGTATACATTGATTTTACACTGCTACAAAAGAAGTAAAACAATTTCTTTTAAGTTATCTATGTGGTTTGCATTCCTTACTCTATTTCTTGTTCTAGAAATGATGCTGCATTTTATAGAGGCCTTTCCATCCTAGTTGACCATTTTAGAATAGAGTCAGGCTGTTGACACCCAACAACAGACAAGATACATACGAAGTCCATATTTGAGCAAAGCTCACTCTTGTAGAATTAGGAAGCACAGTTTTACTCACTATTTCTTTACCCTCTGAGATGTGAAATTGAGATCATTCTTGTTGTTAACAAAGTGTTCTTAAAGATATATTCCTGCATCTAGACCTCAGTGACATACTCTGTTATGTCTAAATGTTTGCTGACTCTGAGGCCATTACATCATCTACTTTTTACTGAGAGAAGATGACACAATATAGACTATGATAATTTTAGAGGATATCATTTATTAAAATGTCCTTGTGATTCCCATGACCTAACATACTTTCTACTCTGGATTAGGTTCCAGAATATAACATGAATTCTCGCTCTAAAAGAGAACCTTAAATCCAATCAGAATATGTTTTACTGTAAATGGTTTTTGTCTTCTGCTTTTGTAAAACACCATGTGCTTGGCTCCTCCCAGTGTAGAGAGGGTAGTGGCAGAGGCACAGCATAGGACTCTGGTGATGGCTTTAAAGTCTGAAGGCCTCTGAACATGCTAGATCTCTAATTGTACTGAAATACTGTTGGGAGCTGACTTTTAGCAGAAAGTGGCTAGATCATCTTTGCAGCCATCTGGAGCCATATACCCTGATAAGAGATTTGTTTTTCAACAGCCTACAACAGCTGAAGCACACTCTGATAAATATCTTATTTAAAGGTGTTGGGGACCGTTCTCTGGCTGGCTTGGGGGCCTGCACTGCTGTTTCAGTCCAGGGGTCAGGGTCTCGAAGAATGGTGACAAGACAGAGGTTTTGTGGTCAAGTCTCAAGTCTCCTTTATTATCTCTCTTCTATTGGTGCATATTCACTCTACTCATATTCACTCTTGACTGTATTGCTCTTAACCCTATTTACTCATATACCTCTTAAGTCTATTTGATTCTCTTTCACCCTAGTACAAGGAAATCCTGGGTATTTATAAGCACATGCAGGAGAACACAGGTGAAAACATTTTACCACGTGCACTATGCAGCTGTGGGCACTAAACAGCAAAGCAAGCTATGTGGGATAAACAAGATATTTGTTAGAGTGTGCTCAGCTGTTGTAGGCTGCTGAAAAACCAAATCTCTATCAGGGTAAATGATTCCAGATGGCTGCAAAGATAACTGCTTTCTAGCTGCTTTCTGCTTAAAGTTGGCTCCCTACAAAAGGCGTGCACCATCACCACCTGGCCAGATGTTTTTTCTTAAGTAAGGGAGCAATTATTATTATTTAAAAGGTACTGTCTAATTTTTTCCTAATCCATAGTAAGTTTTATATCTATAAAACTATCTTAGCCTGATATCATTCTCTCACAGCAAACTGGGCTGCACCTTAGAAACATTCAAAGAAATTCAGGAGGAAAGGTTAACTCTGATGCCTATTAAGATATAAATGTAGACATTTTGGGCTAGGTGCTTTCTTGGCTCCTCATTCTCTCCTGGCCAACTCTCTCTCCTCCCTCCTCATCCTCAATACCTCTCCTCCACAGCTCATGACCTGTTTCAGTCTGTACTGAACAAGAAATTACGATTGTTTTCTCTCTCAGAAGGAAAAGCCAAAAATTAAACTCTAAGCACCACCAGCACGAGAACCAGATATCTTCTTGGAATGCTGAGTGTTGCATATATTAGGATAATAACAAAGCTTCATGGGAAACTAAAATGGCCTATAAAACACTAGGTAGCTTGTGACCAAAGTCCATTTTTTGTTCAGGAGGTAATATTTAATAAAGCTTGCCCACATGGTGGAAGTGGGTTTTCTCTGGCTACACTCAGGGTAAACAGAACCTACAATATAGCTTCTCCTCAGCCACACCTTGCTGCAATCCGGTCTTCACTTTTCATTCAAACCTAAGGTGTAGTACTAACAACTAAGCCTATGAAGATATGTTTCTGAATGTTGTATTTACATCAAAACCATCATATACATTAGCACAAAATTAATAGAGGGTATAACTTTATTCAGTAAATGTTGATATCTACAGCCATATGACCGTGTCTTATAACCTTTATTAGGCTAGAACAAATACTAGTCTTTAGGCATGAAAATAACCTATATTTTCTAATAAATCAAGTCTGCACTGGTACCTCAAATGACTACTATCTACAAAGGTCTCACAGAATGCCTTCTCAAACCCCTGGAAAAAAGGAAATGAAAAGGAATCTGAGGAACAGGGGAGTTATGAAACATGGGTGAATTTGAATTCAAGGAGCTTTAAGACTTTAGTGAAGCCGGGCGGTGGTGGCTCACGCCTTTAATCCCAGCACGTGGGAGGCAGAGGCAGGCAGATTTGTGAATTCGAGGCCAGCCTGGTCTACAGAGTGAGTTCCAGGACAGCCAGGGCTACACAGAGAAACCCTGTCTCGAAAAACAAAAAAACAAAAAAACAAAAAAACAAAACAAAACAAACAAAAAAAAAAGACTTTAGTGAAGAGAAACCCCATGTACAAACTACAGAGACTGCAAAGGATCTACAAGGTTATCTCAGAAAAATATTCTGGCAAACATAAAATTATTTAAAACATCACCATAAAACCCAGTTCATAGGATCTCAAACTTCCTGACAATGGTAAGATATCCACAACAGAACTGTGAGAGTGACTGCAGAAAATGCATCCCTGCTCCACACCCCTGCTCTGCCCCTGTCCATTTCAAAGCCCAGCAGCAACTCTGACCTGGCAGGTGTCAGGATCAACTGCTGACCCTCATAGGAGGCCAGCATGGCAATTGAAGCTTTAGAAAGTATTCAGATATCTCAGATACTCAGAAGACTCTAGGCTCCTAACACAACTTCCTGACCACGAGACAGCTCAAGTACATGGAGAGGCTGGAATGATGGAACTTCCAGTCACTGAGGCAACTTGGAGCAACTCCTTCTGGTACCACCCAGTATTCAGCAGCTTCCTGTTATGTAATTCTTCTAAGTCAACCTACTTCGGGATCTTTTCATTAGTTAGCTTCCCAATTTTTAACAGCTATTTTTGTTGGTTTGGATTTTTGCTTACTTGCTTACTTTTTTATTTGCTTGTGATTGATTGTTCCTTTGATTTTGTTTTGTTTTGATTTTTCAAACTCATGATCAGAGAGGTGTGCCCACCCTCCCCATCAGGAACCACTCCTACAACTCTATTGCAGGCTGCCTTCCACACAACTGCAGCTGTCAGAATGCCCAGGACCTACTCTGCACAGCTTCCCCACAAGCTTGCTGCCAGTCTAGACCAGAAGTGGATGTAGTGGGACACTGTACCTGGGTTCTCAACCCTTAGTCATCCTGCCTAACTTCACAAATCAAGTTTAAAACCCTGGGCAAAAGATGCACAAAAGATAGAACTTACCTCAGAATCCTGATGCTCAGGACAGATTCCCAAAACAGAGCAAAGCTAAGATAAAATGTCATTGGCTCAAAGCATAAGAAATACATGAATTCTCGAAGGAAGGAAAGTTACATGATATCCAAGCTATAGATAGAACTGAAAAACCAGAGTCAGGATCGAAGTGATCAAAGCTTGTAGAACATGTCAATCAACTCACAAAGGACCAGAACAAAATGATTGGTGGGAAAGAAAATAACAGCAGGTGTCAGAAGGAAATGAGGACAACAATGTAGGATATGAAAATTGAATTCAATAAGAGGTTAGAATCCCCCAATAAATAAATTAAATAAATAAATAAATATTCTGAAATGAAAATTCTGTAAGAGAATAAGAATAACACACAGAGAACAAATGGGAGACAGAATATCAGACTTGAAGCAAAGGTAGAGGAGCTAGACACTTCAGGCAAAGAAAATAATGAATCAAAATAATGTTAGGTTAAGGCACAATATTTTTTACTGCTTGAAAGGGTGGGTAAAATAGAGAAACTCCTTTGAAAACTATCTAGATTTTTCTAAAAAAAAAAAACAAACCAAAGCAAATAAAGAAAATTAGGAACAGAACTACAATATACACTGCACTGTTTAGCTTTTGCATAGATGGTTTCCTGATTGTTCTGTATCGTTTTCTATGTACACTCAGCCACATCTGCATATGCTGAGGAAAGGAGACTCTAGAATTACCCAAGTCTTTTAAAAGATTCCAGCTAAGAATTCAACTCTTTTCATGATGATCATGAGGCCCAGGATTCTCAGGTGACTTCTAAAGTTCAAAGCTGGTTGTGATGATTGTGACAGGTTAAAATGAATTCCAGTTCAGCCAGGAGGTGAGAGCTCAGAAACACTACAGGCACAGATAATATTTAATGGAGGCTAGAGGCTTACAAGACTTGGCCTAGGTTAATAGACAGAGACAGTAAGCCTGCCAGACATCAATTGGAATAGGAGAATACAAGTTACCTTTACAGCCCTGTGGAAAATCTAACATTACTCAGTAAAAGCCCTCTCTAAAATGTAAGAGAAGAAACATGCCTCAGAATACTAAGGGAAATAGACACAAAACTAAAGCAAACAGTACAGAAAAGGTCAACAGTAATTATTTCATTGTAATAAGGATTAATACAACAGAGTGTGTCATTGAGAACAAGGTACAAGGACAGGAAAACATTTAGAGTGGACAGAATAGGCAATTGTGAAACTGAGTGGACCTTCTGAAGAAAAAAAAACCAAAGAACAACAACAACAACAAAAAACCCACAGATTGTACATTCTACCAATAAATATCTTTGACTTCCAGGTGGCATTCACAGTGTCATAACTGCTATGCAAATGGCAGAAGAAGGCAGAATTATCAATGGCCAAACCCAGATTTGCATCCTGGTTACTACAGTTTTAATATGCCAGGTAATGCATAGCCACTGGTATCTAGCAACAAGTCTTGATCTGTGGGTAGCAGAAGGTTTTCTGATACAAGTTGAGGTCAGCACCACAGGACAAAAATTAAATAGATTATACTGGGAATCTAGCTGAAATTCAATAAGGAAGGTCACAGGCCTTAGGAGAGAATCCATTAATGACATTTTCTTGATGTGAAAATGGGCCTTGTCACACCTACTGCCTGATGTTGTCTTCATTATCTGTAATGGAAACTTTGTTTTTGAAGAGCAACAGCTATTTCAGAGACTCAAAATTAATCAAATATTGTCATCAACTGACTGCTGACTGTACCATGGAAAATCAATATTATCACATCTAATATCACTGTCAGTGACAATTTCCAGAATCTTTAATAAAGATCAGGCATAATCAAATCCATGTCCTCTTTGTACTGACATGTGAGCCCCACCTCACCCTTGTGCAATCTTTCAAACACACCTAGATCCTCTGTCACAGGCTCCTTGACTTTTCCCATCTAGGGCACTTAATTGTGATTTACAATTATACTGATTTGCCTGAGCAAACTGAGAACTGAAAAGGGGAAAATACTGTTCAGAAAGAACCTAGATGTTTTCATGGAACAAAATGAAAGATGCCAACACCTCACAAAAGAATAAACATTAAAGAAGGAGAAGATATCATGAAAGTGCCTTTTTCTCTGAAGATTTCATTTTAAACTGTGAGATGTGAGAATCAGTTCCACAGTTAACACACATACAGAGTCCTTTTTCCACAAACCCTGAGAAGAAAAAAACACTGCAAGTAAACAATTCTGACCAACTGGATCCAGACTTCTTCAACAAGCATCTCTCAAAAAAGGACTAAGTGCAGAGTCTAAGAAGTCACACACCTGCAAGAAATCTTCCATGCAGAACTCAACAAAGCATGACTGTGCATGGGTAGAGTGCTGGTCATGAACAAAGGAGCCATTTTTCTTAAGTGAGCAATCACAATTACTCAAAAGGTGCTGTCAATTCTGGCTTAATCTATAGTAAGTTTTCTACTAATAAAGATACCTTAGCCTGATATCCTCTCTGAGCTTCCTGGGCTGAACCTTGGAAGGATTCTAAGAAAGGCCGGAGGGATGGCTAACTATGATATCGTCCTTGCTCAAGACAATCCCACTGTCCTAACCAGCTCTCAGGAAATGCAAGAGGATCTTTGAAATCCTGGGATCTATGACAGTGAAGTGCTTTCTTAACCTTGTATTTTAACTAAGTTTTTCCAGAACAGCAGGTAATTTCATGAGGTTCTCTTAGAGCAGCAAATAATTTCATGGGTTTGGCTTCTGGCATATTTTCTACTTCAATCAAATCTGCACTGGTCCCTCACATGACAAATATCTACAAAGCTCTCTTGGAATGCCTAGTCAGTCCCCTGGAGAAAGGGAAATGAAAAGACTAATGGAGGAACATGGGTGAATTTGAATTCGGGGAGCTTTATGAAAAATTTAGGAAAGAGAATTCCATTGTACAAACTACAGATACTGCAAAGGATCTGCAATGTTTTTTGAGAAACGTATTCTGGAAACGATAAAATTATTTGAAACATCATCATAAACCCAAGTTTATAGATTCCCAAACTTCCTGACAATGGTAAGATATTCACAACAGGATTGTGAGAGTGGCAGCAGGAAAAGCACCCCTGTTCCATACCCCTGCTCTGCCCCTGCCCCTTTCCCACCCCAACACCTCCTCTGACCTGTCAGGTGACAGGACTAACTGCTGAATGTCCTAGGAGGCCACCACAGCAACTACCACTTAAGGAAGTTTTCAGGGACCTCAGTAACTCAGAACCAGTCTCCCACCAGGACTTCATGATCATGAAGCAGCTGGAATACCCAAAAAATGCTGGAAAGGTGGAACTTCCTGACTCTTATGCCTGGTTTCGCAGAGCAACTCCTTCAGGACCCGCCCAATATTCAGCAACTTATTTTTACATGACTCTTTTAATCCCACCTAATATGGAATCTTTTAATTAATTAGTTTCCTAATTCTACACAGCTATTTGTGTTGGTTTGAATTTTTGCTTGTTTCCTTGTTTGATAGATACATAGATTGACTTATTGATTGATTGTTCCATTGTTTTTATTTCTCTTTTCTTAAGCTCATCAGATCAGGCAGGTATGCAGCATCCCCATCAGGAACTCCATTGCAGGCTGCCTTCCACACAGCTGAACTGTCAGGATGCCAGGACCTACTCTGCACAGCTTCTCCTCAACCTTGCTGCCAGTCTAGACCAGAACTGGATGTAGGAGGACACTGCACCTGGGTTCTGAACCCTCAGATACAAGTGATCCTGCCTAACTTCTCACATTGTGAGTCTAACTGCCTGGGCTAAAGATGCACAAAAGACAGCACTCACACCTCTATATTCTCATGCTCAGATTCGCAAAACGAAGTAAAACTAAGATATAACGCCTGCAAACCACAAGCCATATATGTATTCCCTAAGGAGGGAAATTTACATGATAGCCAAGATAGAGAAGTGAAAACACAGAGTCATGATCAAAGAGATAAAAGCTTTTAAACCATGTAAATCAACTCAAATAGGACAGAAAAAAATGATTCCTGGTAAAGAAAATAATAGCTACTGTCTGAAGGAAATGAGGACAACAACTAAACATATAAAAAGTGACTTCAATGAGTTGTTAGAAAGCACCAGAATAAATAAATGAATAAATACATAACAGAGTAAAAAATAAATAAATCCCTGAAATGAAAATGCAGTAAAGAGAGTACTAATGACTCATAGAGAACCTGTGGGAGACAGAATATCAGACTTCAAGAAAATGTAGAGGAGTTGGATGCTCCAGTAAAAGAAAACGATGAATTTAACTAATGTTTGGTTAAGGCACAATACTCCCTACTGCTTGTATAGAAGATAGAATTGAGAAACTCCTTTTGAAAATTGCCTAGATTTTCAATAAAAAATACAGAAAATTGGATATAAAACTATAATACACACTGGACGCTTTATCAATTTGTTCATAGGTGGTTCCCTGAATGTTCTCTATAATTCTCTACGTACACCTATATACATCCGAATACGCTGGGGAAAGGAGACTCCAGAATTACCCATGTCTCTAGAGATTCTATCTAGGATATCAACTCTTTTCATGATTATAATGAGGACCAGATTTCTCAAGAAACTTTTGAGGTTTAGTAACAGTTGTGATGGTTGTCACAGATTAAAATGGATTCCAGCTCCGCATGGAAGTAAAAGCTCATAAAGCAAAGACCTCGGTGTCTGTCCTTAAAGCACAGAGTTCTGTGCCCATGGACACTTTCCAGGTAGCAGGGCTACTTGTTTTTCATTTTAATGAGATTTATTCTTTCCAATATTATGCTAATGTAACAAGCGGTTTTAACATCTTATAGAGTCAAGTATGTGAATACATTAAACACAACAGTGATTAAAAGTCTACCTGAGTTAAGGAAAGAAATGAATGTCTGTCCCTCAGAGGCATTTGACTAATTTTGAGTCCAAAGCTGAATTCTCTACTTCATGTTCCTGTGTCCTCCATCCTCTGTCTGTCTGTTGAGTGAGTTCGAATCTGTTAGTATCTGAAGGTTTTCTTGCTTATCTCTGCCTGTGGCTCTACCTTCTGTCTGTGTGTATTTGTCTATCTCTATACTCAGTATGTATCTGTCTATTGTCTATTTGTATCTCCCTGACTGGCCTTAAGAAAGAGCTTTGCAGTGTTTCTGGAATATCAAGGAAACTTTCACATGGGGAAGGAATGGGATAGTGTTCATATTTCTTTAAAAGAGTTTTTAAAAAGATTAGGTAACTGACTCTAAGTGATCAAGACAACAAATATTTGCAAACATCATGATTATCAGTATATAACCATAATGATATATTCACTTTGGAAGTTTGCTTTCAGCTTCTGCATGTCATGTGTGCAGCAAACTACTCATGCAGATTCAATGCAGGACATTGAAAAATGGATAAATTAGGATTGTAGCTATGCATCAGGTTAGGTTGTAAAAGTTGATAACAGGAGAAATCCAAGAAAAATAATGTTTGTTTTTACATTCTTCTTTGAAATGTATGTTAAACCATCAAGTTGAGTACACATTAGGATCACAGTTTTAAATCTTAAATTTCTTCAAGTTGCAATAACTCTGGATGTGAGATCCTGAACAATACCCCATCTTTTAGAATGTTAGACCTTTTCTATAATACACTGCCACACTTATGACTTTGCCAATGCGTAGGAAAAAGCTATAAAAGCAGGCTCCATGGAGTTCTGCTGACTCTATTATTTGTAAGAATTTTGTAAAATAATAAATAAATAAATAAATAAATAAATAAATAAAATGAAAATTAAAAAGTGCTCTCTTATAAATGTGTGGAGGTGATTCCAATGAATTCTATGAATACTGAAATAGATTGACTTCCAGTTGATCTTGTGTTGTTCACTGGTTTACAACAACTGAGTTGTTGACAACTGTAGCTTTATAAAAATACTCAAAAAATTCAGGCCTTTGACAATTGAAGGTGTTGTTTTTATGTTTTGTTTTGTTTTAGTTTTTGAGACAGGGTTTCTCTGTGTAGTCCTGACTGTCCTGGAACTCACTCTGTAGACCAGGATGGCCTTGAACTCAGAAATCTGCCTGCCTCTGCCTCCCAAGTGCTGGGATTAAAGGCATGCACCACCACTGCCCGGAAGGTCTTGGTTTTCACAAACTGACAGCAAGTCCTCATTGTTAAGGACAAGACTGACACAATTCATTGTATATGAAGAGGTCAAGCTGGTGCCTTCAAGAACATTGACTCTTAGGTTCCAGTGTCCTTGTTATGGGAAGGAGCTTTGCAAACTACACAAAGTGAAATATATGTTCAGAACCAACCACAAAGACTTTGATCTACAATCTGCACCTGCAAAATATGCTAGGTTGATTATGTCATGAAAATGTTGGGAATAACCATTCAATATCTGATTTGACTAAAATATCAAAGGCACACTGTCAAATGTGATCATTTGTATGCACATGTGTATACATAAGTACAATGGGAGCTTTTTTGTGGACACACCAATGTTATAAATAATTGCAAGGAGATTTCTACAGACTTTAATGCATAGGGCCTACATTGGAGCAGTCTCCCAGCTATCATTAAATTTATGTGTATTCAACCTATAACCTGCCACATGGCTAGCTACCTCTTTCCTTCTCTGCTCCTGTTTCCATCTATCTGTCTCTTCTCTGTCTCCCACTAAATCTCCTGCATCTGCTTCCTCCTCCCTGCATCATTGTTTTCTAACCAGAATTTTCACCTTTCAATTCTTGTCCCAGGTTTTGTCTTACATGCAATCAGGTGTCAGACATCACCAGATCATCAGTAGATTGCCTATAGGCAGAGAGACTGCCTGATCTTCAAGTATCTGAGCAGGCTAGAAAAGACAAGAATTTATTAATGTAAGGCTGTTTGTGAAATACTGAAATAACAATACCAAGATCCTGCTAACATTTAGTTCTCTGCCCAAATAGCAGTCAACATTTGAACACAAAGAGACACACCTGCATAAAATGTGAAGAAAAGGTACCTCGCTAGAGGGTGCAAGGAACCCAGAGCAGTAGGTAAGAAGACCTGCTCACTGCCCTTGGCCCAGAGCTGAGTGCAGGGGTTGCTCAGATTATAGCAGGACCACAAAACCCGCCCCTGCGCAATAGAACACCCCTTCTGCCTCTCTCCCGGATCTGAGGCCTGAAGCAGACACCTGCCCTGTCTGCTTCTGGGGACACCGGGTCCCTCCTGACCCATCCTAGAGGGTGCAAGGAACCCAGAGCAGTAGAGGATCCACTGAACCCAGAGTGGCAGAGGACCAAAGGAACTCAGAGAGACAGACAACATATCATGAGACATAATAGAGGAGCCACGGCACTCAGAGCAGTGGACACATTAGCCAGAAACATCCTAGAAGAGACATTACACCCAGAACACTGGACACTTAGCTAGACTGCTACCTAGGAGACACCATATTCTGAGTCATCCTAGAGCTACCATTGAACTCAGAGCAGCTAGAGAAGATTACAGAGACATTGGGACCCCAAGGAGACCAGAAACAAGCAAGATAACTAGAAAGAAAGGCCTCAGAGACAGAAAGTACAGAGAGCACTAGAGTTAACCAAATGGCAAAAGGCAAGCGCAAGAAAGTAAGCAACAGAATCCAAAGTTACAGGGAAACATCAGAACCCAGCTCCCCCATCATAGCAAGCCCTGAACACCCCATCACACCAGAAAAGCAGGATTCAGAATTAAAATCTCTTCTCATGATGATGTTAGAGGACTTTAAGAAGGACATAAAAACACTCTCAAAGAAATTAAGGAGAACACAAGCAGACAGATAGACGCCCTTAAAGAGGAAACACAAAAATCACTTAGGGAATTGGAAGAAAAAAATAACCAAACAGCAGAAGGAAACAAAACCTCTCAAGATTTAAAAACGGAAGTAGAAACAATAATGAAATTACCAAAGGAGACTACCCTGGAGATTGAAAACCTAAAAAAAAATGATCAGGAGTCATAGACACAAGTATCACCAACAGAATACAAGAGATAGAAGAGAGAATCTCATGTGCTAAAGATACCATGGAAACCATTGACACAACTGTCAAAGAAAATGCAAAATGCAAAAAGCTACTAACCCAAAACATACAGGAGATCCAGGACACAATGAGAAGGCCAAACCTAAGTATAATAGGTATTGATGAGGGGGAAGACTCCCAACTTAAAGGACCAGTAAAAATCTTCAACAAAATTATAGAGGAAAACTTTCCTAACCTACAGAAAGAGATGTCCATAAATATACAAGAAGCCTACAGAACTCCAAATACTATAGACCAGAAGAGAAATACCTCTCATCACATAATAATCAAAACATCAAATGTACAAAACAAAGAAAAAATACTAAAAGCAGTTAGGGAAAAAGGTAAAGTAACATATAAGGGACGACCTATAAGAATTACACCAGACTTCCCACCAGAGATTATAAAAGCCAGAAGATCCTGGACAGATATCATACAGACCCTAAGAGAACACAAATGCCAGCCCAGACTACTATACCCAGCAAAACTTTCAATCAGTATTGATGGAGAAACCAAAATATTCCATGACAAAATCAAACTTGCACAATATTGTAACACAAATCCAGCACTTCAAAGGATAATTGGTGTTAAACTCCAACACAAGGAGGGAAACTACAACCTAGAAAAAGCAAGAAAGTAATCTTGCAACAATCCTAAAAGAAGACCCCTACACAAACATAACTCCAATGCCAATAATAACAAAAATAACAGGAAACAACATTCATTATTCCTTAAGATCTCTTAATATCAATGGACTCAACTCTCCAATAAAAAGACATAGACTATCAGACTGGATACATAAACAGGACCCAACATTCTGTTGCATACAAGAAATGCACCTTTGTGAAAAAGACAGACACTACCTCAGAGTAAAAGGTTGGAAAATAATCTTCCAAGCAAATGGCCCCAAGAAACAAGCTGGAGTAGCCATTCTAATATCAAATAAAATCAATTTTCAACTAATAGTAATCAAAAAAGATAAAGAAGGACACTTAAAATTCATCAAAGGAAAAATGTTCCAAGAGGAACTTGCAATTCTGAACATCTATGCTCCAATCGCAAGGGCACCCACATACATAAAAGAAACTTTACTAAAACTTAAAGCATATATTACACCCCACACAATAATAGTGGGGAATTTCAACACCCCCACTCTCAGCTATGGACAGATCATGGAAACAGAAACTAAATCTAGACACAATGAAACTAACAGAAGTTATGAACCAATTGGATTTAACTGACATCTATAGAACATTATATCCTAAAACAAAAGAATATACCTTTTTCTCAGCACCTCATGGTACCTTCTCCAAAATAGACCATATAATTGGTCACAAAATAGGCCTCAACAGATACAAAAAGATTGAAATAATCCCTTGTACCCTATCAGACCACCATGGACTAAGACTCGTCTTTGACATGGACAAAAACAACGGAAAGCCCACATACACGTGGAAAGTGATAACTTGGTCAAGGAAGAAATATAGAAAGAAATTAAAGACTTTTTAGATTTAAATGAAAATGAGGACACTTCATATCAAAATTTGTGGGACTCCATGAAAGCAATACTGAGAGGAAAAATCATAGCTCTAAGTGCCCACAAAAAGAAAATGGAAAGAGCATACATTAACAACTTGACAGCACACCTGAAAGCATTAGAACGAAAAGAAGTTAATATACCCAAGAGGGGTAGATGGCAGGAAATAATCAAACTCAGGGCTGAAATCAACCAAGTTGAAACACAAAGAACTATACAAAATATCAACAAAACCAGGAGCTGGTTCTTTGAAAAAATCAACAAGATAGACAAACCCTTAGCCAGACTAACCAAAGGGTGCAGAGACAGCACTCAAATCAATAAAATTAGAACTGAAAGGGGAGACATAACAACAGAAACAGAGGAAATTAAAAAAATCATTAGATCCTACTACAAAGGCCTATACTCAACAAAATAGGAAAATCTGGACAAAATGGACAGCTTTCTAGATAGATACCAGGTACCAAAGTTAAACGAG
>JANHMN010000757.1:0-15698 GCA_030674055.1 Rhabdomys pumilio
GTAAAACACACACACACACACACACACACACACACACACACACACACACTTAAAAAATAGAAGAGAGAGAAAGTGTGAATTTTAAGAAAAGCTGAGTCACACAGTGTATGCTGGAGTACAACTCTAACCCTAGCAGTTGGGTGGTGGAGGTAGGAGGCTCAGGAAATCATTGTCATCTGTTGCTATATAGTGAAATCAAGGCTTGCCTGGGCTACATGAGCTAGATCCAGGAGAGGGAGAGGAAGGGGGAGGGGAAGGAGAATAGAGAGGGGGCGAGGGAGAGAAAAAAAAGACTGACCCTAAAAAGAGTTTCAAGTGGAAACGGCCCTAAATTCATAAAGGAGGCAGGCAGCCATCTTTCTGGGGTGTGTGTGTGTGTGTGTGTGTGTGTGTGTGTGTATCTGTTCTAGGAGGAACCACAAACAAAGCTGCTTTAGGGGCCATGCCCTGGGCCCCTTGATGTTTTAGCTACTGAGACACTCAGCACAGTCTCCCCCAGGCTCGCCATACTCTCATTTGCTACCAAGCACTGACTAGTGAGCTGCACTCCACAATCAGGTTGAGTACCTTTCATGAGTCTGGAATATTCTGTGTAGGCCTCTTCTCACCACCGTTCAGTGTAAACAGATTTCTGTTCCAAGGTGTGCAGACTGTTCTTTTCCTCCTTCCCTCTCCCATCTCTCTTTCCCTCCCCTCCCCTCCTCTCCTCCAATACCCCTTGGTAATTTTTTGTTGACATTGGCTATTACTTATTTTGTGCTCCCACGGGGGGCCAGGGGGGTTCTTCCTGATTTTAGTTGCATAAACATTTATCAAAGACCTGTCCTGTCTTTAAAAGCTTCTTGTTTGAAAAACCAAAGTAAGGGTGCTAACTAGGGTCTTGTGAGGAAACGCCCATTCACGTGAATGTAGTGGTCAGGAGAGAAAGTCTCAGAGGATTCTGAGGCACCCAGAGAGGCTGCTGGCCTCCAGGTGGTGGAGGAAGGGCCATTGTTACAGAGCCCTGAGGGAACAGACATGAGAGAATGACTGTCCAGTGCAAACAGCCTTTGTACAAGTGAACAGCTACTTCTAAAACCTGACCAAGGCAGAGAACAGAGGGAGATAAAAATCTGACTTTTCTGTTCTCCATTTCTGTTGCCTGTGGATGGCGGAGGAGCAAAGAAACCTCATTGATATAGTTCCTAGGAATGAGCCTCCAGGACACAGAGGGGTAGAGAAAGAATCTGGAAACTGATGTCGGAAATGGAGAATAACCAGGCTATGGAACTCACTACAATTTAAATTGTGTAGCAACCGACCATTTTCTGATGTTTTATTATTTAGTTATTTGGACGGTTGATATTGTTGTATATCTGGCTTATAGTTTTGTAGGTATATTACTACATCTTGCTTGGTTGGTTTTTTTCAAGACAGGGTATCTCTGTGTAGCCATGGCTGTCCTGAAACTTGCTCTATAGACCAGACTGGTCTTGAACTCAGAGACCCACCTGTCCCTGTCTCTAGAATACTGGCACTAAAGGCACAAAGGCATGTATGAATGATTATTATACCTTTTTATCTCTTAGTTTTTGTTCATGTGTAGCACTCAGGGTCATTTGCATCTAGGATAGGACTCTATCAGAGCCAACACCCCTAGTTCACATCACCACTGGTACTGGCAAATGACAAGGTTATACTTTCTGTAGCAGTAAAGATGACCATATGCATTTTCCTATCCTAATTTTTGTTAACAACTCAATAACAAGTTTTCTAAGTGTGTAATAAGGAAAATTGCCTGAGATTGATTTCTCAACCCACCCCCATGCACAATGGTAAGGTGAATTGGCAGTAAAACTCACACAATGGAAATCTCCCAATTTCAACTCAAGGTAGGCCAGACTCCAGCTGGGGTGGCTGACTCCGTTGAACAGCTGCACACAACAAAGTCAAGTTCATATCTGAGCATAGCAGGAAGCTCTAGGTCTGTTCTCCGGCAGTCTTCCCTTTTACCAACAGAAGAGTCAAAAAGAGGATTCTTTCACATTTCCTGTCCTTACCGTTTGCCCAGGTTTGCTTCTGACACTGGTTTCCGCATCTGCTTCAAAGATTCTCAAACCAAACCAAGGACAGACTACAAAAGGGAAGCTGCGCCCTGATAAGAATGTGCTGATCTGTTATTTTGTTTGGCTTTCCACATATCCTAACACACCGATTAGACATTTCAACAATGTGCTGTTTGGATGTTTTATCTATTGGACCAAATGACAAAACTTTCCTAAAGTTTCCTCTCCAAATTGACTAGTTGCTGATTATTTACTAGAGGCAAAAGCAGATGTCCTTGCTCTGTTCCTTTACCATGAAAACAAGCCAAATAAGCCGTGCTGTTTTCTCTCAGCGGGGACCTAACTGTAACAAATAGTAATAGCTTTACCTGCCATGTGAATAGCTTAAACATTTTTTTTTTTTCTTCTGAAACAGGGGTTTCTGTGAAGCCCTGGCTGAACTGGAATTCACTCTGTAGATCAGGCTGGCCCCTCAAAGATCAAATTGCCTCTGCCTCTTGAGTACTGGGATTAAAGGTGTTTTTCCACTACACCTCGATTTAAAAAGTAAAAATTTAATGTAAAACTACCATGAGTGCACTTTTAATGATAAGAGCACAGTAGAAAGAAAGAAAAAAAAAGAGCACAGCAGAGCAATTTATCAATGAATATATATCTCAAAACTATTGAATGACTACGTATTGCCTAAAGTTGAAGACCAATTACTAATTTTCTTTTTCTTTTTTGTGTGTTCTTTATTTTGAGAAAAGGCTGGCATCTTGTTTAGCCCCAGGGTGCTAGGATTAAAGGAAGTCGTTCTACACTGATCTTTTGCTAGGCAGCCCAGGCTACGTAATTTTGGAAATAGAACTCCATGTAGCTATTTACAAAGCCAGTCATATGAGTAAAAACAGTGGTATTTTGTAAGAAAACGTAAATAATATTTTTTAAATGGTGTTGTTAATTTTTTTACTATTGTACTCACTTCTGAGGCTTTTAGAAATAAGCACAATCAAGTATGAAACATCTCAGCTAACATAACTTATGGGGCATCTGTGTAACCCATGGAAATAAAAGGCAGTTGATCTTACAAAATAGGTGAGAGAACAGATACACAACGAGACACATTGCCTTGGAGTTTTCCCCAAAGTATTATTTTTTTCTTGACCTTAATTAGCAGACCAAAAAAAAAAAAAATGGTCTGTGAAATTTTAATTTTAATGTTTACACCAGAGGAGTCAAGCAATTAAAACTTGTTTAAACAAGGTTCTACTTAAAACACTTCTGAAAATTTAGAGGGCCTGGGATTGTAGTGTAATGCCAAAGTACTTGCCTATCTTGTATGGAATCTAGTGCTCAGTCCGCAGTAGTGAGAAAGAAACCAAATAGTGAGAGAGCACTCACTGGACGAGACTCTGTGCTAGGCAGACAGTTAGGGAGAGGGACCATGGCTAGGTAACAACACTGGCAAATTCCCAAGACCACCAGCTTCTTCTTCAACTTCTCAGTGTTTCTTCTATTGCTTCGGTCACAAAACACTACAGCCAAAAGCAAGCTGGGGAGGAAAGGATTTATTTGGCTTTCACTTCCACACTGTAATCTATCACTGAAGGACAGGAACTTAAACAGGGCAGGAATCTGAAGGCAGGAGCTGATGCAGAGACCACGGAGGGTGCTGCTTACTGGCTTGCTTCCCATGGCTTGCTCAGCCTTTCTTATAGAACCCACAGCCACCCCATGGATGGCATCACCCACAGTGGGCTGAGCCCTCCCCCATCAATCACTAATTAAGAAAATGTCCTACAGGCTTGCCTGCAGCCCAATCTTATGGAGAGGTCTATCTTAATTGAGGCTGCTTCCTCTTTGATAATCTAGCTGCGTAGAGTTGACAAAAAACTAGTCAGTATAGCCTCCTGACTTGAGACAAAAGCCTCTGGTCTTATCTGCTTGTCTGAGGTGTGTGTTTCTTTACTCTCCAACGCCTGCCCTTAACTTGGTTTGCTGTGCTTCAGGTTCCTCCACTTTAGTGCTTCAGATTTTTCCTGCCTTTTAATTCTTTATCTGGCAGAGAAAATGAACCTAATCAAGACCCTTGACTGTACTATTTCAAGACTGTGTGAGAAGAAAAGAAGGCAAGTTTACATATATTTATTAAGAAAAATATCTCAAAATGAATTGTTTTTTGTTTACTGAGTTAGCAGACTCCAAATAAACTTCATAAACTAGATTATTTCTGCAGTTTCACTTAAGAACTTGAAAACTTAATATGAAACCAGAAAGAACTTTTTCTTTCAGTTAATAGTTACCTAATAAAAAGCAACATTATAATTGATCTAGTATTCCATTGATGTACATTTATGTTGACAATTTTCTACTCTCTACAACAGTACATGTTAGCTTTTCACTACTATAACAAAATACAAGAGACAGTTAACTTATGAAGAGAAAAGCTTTGTTTTTGGTGCCGGTGATGGAGTTCTGGTGCATGATTGGCTGGTCATGTTGCTTTGAACTTGTGATTAGGCAGCACACTCTAGTTGGAGCCTGTGTTGGTGTAAAACGCTGTTCATTCTTATGTATAGAAATATGTCTTTCCAAGTTCACGTGTTTGTAATTTTGATTCTGCCAGTTCCTGTTTCAGTCTAACCCCACAAAAGTAGCGATGTCACACAGACATTAACACTTTTCAGATAGAAAAGAGCCAAGTATGTCGTCCCCAGTGAGAAAGCACGACAAGTTACATTCAGTAATGCGGAGTTCATTTTCACTTGAAAATACAAACAGCAGGAATTTCTTTTGAATCTAACCCATGTCAAGTGCCTTTAGGCACTTGAGATATTCATATACACCAGCAATTCAAAGCCACATTTCTGCCTGTGTTGGAACATACATTTGAGTTCTACATTTTGAAACTCTTTGCTGCTTCTTAAGAAGCCAGTTAAATGTCAAAATCCTGAATTTGATTTGTTGAGATTCTCCACATGGGAGCCAGACATATGCTACGAAGTGTTATTTAAAAACCAAGTAGGGGCAATGTTGCCTATGATTTCATCACTCCATCAGGTCCTCTCCCAACAACATACTACCCAGAGAGCTCTTTTTATCTGACTCCATCTGCTGTTGGTAGTGATCAGCATACTGTGGGCACTGTGGTATCATCTGAGATTAGGTTGTGAAATAGGAAGTGGAGTTGCAAGCAGATTTGCAAGTGTATGCAAACTGTTCCCTTCTACTTCTTGCTGAAGCTAAAAGTGCCCAACTCAGGTTTGGGAGTAGGCAAGATAGAGCTATCAGCACATTCTTATCAAGGTACAGTTTCCTTTCTGCACACTGTCCTTGTTTTGGTTTTGGAAAGAGATCAAAAGGGGATTCTCTGGAAAGTAGTTTCAGAAGCACACAACATTACTATATGAATTACTGTATGCTGAACAAGGGCATGGGAAAGGGGTCACGTTAGAAACGGGGTGGGGGTGGGGGAACAGAACATTGAGAGCCAATGAAAGGGAACAGGAAGTGTAAAGATACAATGTAGTCTCGCAAATTTTTAAATTTTCATCTTGAGCATCTAAGAGAGAAATTTCTTGGAATATTGGCCCCATTAGATTTAATAAGGACTGTTAGCTACAGCTGTTAAAAACTATCGCAACATTCCGGTGAGATTTATTTATTTTTACTTAACAACTGAAAATTCAGCTTGTTCTAAAGCCACTAGACATTGCGGC
Organism: Rhabdomys pumilio; assembly: GCA_030674055.1. NCBI lineage: Eukaryota > Metazoa > Chordata > Mammalia > Rodentia > Muridae > Rhabdomys > Rhabdomys pumilio. Next base: position 5,747 of record JANHMN010000757.1, read on the forward strand.
ATCTTTATAGATAAAGCCCAGAAAAAAGCAATCTCCAGAAACTGGCTTTTGAACCCTATGCCGACTTCCCTTTTCTCTAGTGTTATTGAAATCTGATCTGGGCATCATAAAAGGCACAGTCAACAAGTGGTTAATAATGATTTCTGATTTTCTAATATTTTTTTCAGTCTCTCGATTTTATAGCCAGAAGGTTTAAGTCAACAGTCTTTATGTGATAGTGGAAGTGTAAAGGGTGAAGCGGCAATTAATGGTAGAATCCAGGCCTCTGTGTATTCTCATTCCAGCTACTCACCACACGATCACTACACATTTCACTGCGGGCCACTTCCGGGTTCCACGCTGCCACACTGTAAACTGGATTGACTTTGGACAATGGCACCCGGGTGGCCCACAGTGATTGCACACAGCAGGCCCTATGGATTCAAGTGCAGTCACGCTCCTGTGTACTGTTCGTCCCGCACTCTGCGCTAGGTTCAGACCACCAATAGCTCCGTACAGACTTAGTTATTAGCTCAAGATCCCCAGAGATCCATCTACTGCCAATAGAAGTGCGACACGTTCACCGACACTAAGTGGAGTTGCCAGGCTGTGGACCCTAGAGCTAGGGCGCCATTAAGCCCCAGACAGCAGGGAGCCTGCCGCCGTAGCATTCTCCATTCTCCACTCCCCCATATCCCTACTAGCGTTTTCCCAACACTTCCCACAAGATGTTTACAAAGTGTTGACGCCCACTCGGCCGCGGGCTTCCTCGCCCTCCCTAATTTCTTCGCACCGCCCAGCTTGCCCCAACAACCTCCCAACACCCCGCCCATTTGGCATTCCATGGCTACCTTGCCCCACGCGCCCTTTGCAGCTTGGGACTTGGCGCCCCGCCCACTCCAGCCATCACGTGAGCCGCCCGTCCCTCACACGAGCCATTGCTCCGCCCCTTCTGTCACGTGCTCCCAACCACCCGCCCATTTACAGTATCTGCCCCGCCTCCGCTCATCACGTGGGTACTTCGCCCCGCCCATCTCAAGCGTCTCGCCACACCCTCTCACGTCCCTCCGCCCCGCCCTCCCAGGAGACCGCCTGCCCCTCTCGTCACGTGGCCAAATGCCCCGCCCCCTGCTTAGTGCCCGCCCCGCCCCCGCGCCGGCGCGCTCCGACGTGCCCTGGAACTTACCCTCCCTCAGAGACCAGCCTGCGGGGACGCCCGATTGTGGTAGCCGAGTGAGCGCTCTTCGGGCGGTCTCTGTCGCTCGGCCACAGCGCCGGATGAGGAGGGAGCTGCCCGTCGCGAGGTCTCCAACCCTTGGTAAAGAGGCCGGGCGCGGGTTCCCGCGGAACGCACAAAGGCGCTCGGGGGCGCGGGCTATGCCCGCCGAAGGCTGAGCCGGGGAGGGCGGCGGCCGTCTGGCCTGCGGGGCGAGCAGGTTTACTTGACCCTGGGCTCAGCCTGGGCTCCCCGGCTTCCTGCCTGCGGGCAGCGGGCCCCGGGGAGGGCGGGAGGGCCGGCCCGCCCCCCGCGGCTGCTGCCGGTGGGCACACCTGCCACCTGGGCCTCGTTGGGGACCGCGGACGGGAACCGCATGCTCTCCCCCGTTCTGCTGCGAGGTACCTCTTCTGAGCCCTTGAATCACAGACAACAGACCCTGCTGCCAGCGCGCTGCCTGCCTACCTCCCGTCTGGGGCTCTTGTTTTGTCTTTCCGGAAAGGCTGCCCTTGACACGTTGTGTCTTAAGTTACTGCAGACCCTCGCAGACAGAATGGCCACAAGGTGGTCATTAGTGAGAAAGGCACGCCCTTCAGTTTCTGAGGCGGGTGTAGTCCACCCCCCCCCTTTTCTTTTTATGCCTACAGCAGCGTTTTAAAATGCTTTGCAAAGGCGAACGCAAATTTTCTAGTATACCTTTTCAAAAAAGTTGGAATGCCATTCCAAGTGAAGTGCCACGGGTGAAGGTTTTTAACCCTGGTTACAAGGTTGGTTTGTGTGGTTCATGTTGACATGCGGAAGTAGATTTTATTGACCATTTAGGTACACATTCCTAAAGGGAGGTACATTGGAGGAAGGAACATTAACAAGGAGTCACCCGGGTTCTGGTCTAGATTTTGGTGTCCGACTTACAGAGGTGAAACCTTGGAAAACTTGGAATGTTGCAGTGTTCAGAGTATCTAGCCTGTAGCAGTGCCTCTTTGGTACTTAAAAGCTGAGAAGTGGTGGCCTGGAGGTGTTTATTTGCTCACGTCCGGTTTTGCTTACCTGATCTCTAAGAGGGTGTGTGGTAGAATGGATCATCTTTCCGTTTCTCCATTGCACCGTGTCTGGCTGCAGGTGCACTGTTTTCTGTTTTAAAATTACATTGGAAACCTTTCAGAAGAGTTGTGGAACCCCAAGCAATACCTAAGAGTAAGACCTAAGGTTCGTGAAGGTGTGATTTAACCCATGCCATCCAAGTTTAGGCCTTCAGGGCACACAGAACTTTACATCTTTCTGGGGTGTTTTTCTGTCCAGGAAACATAATTCATATTTTCCCTTTTCCCCTCTCCTGGCTTTCTCTTCCTCTCCTCATCTGTTTGTGTGTGCAATTCCTAGTATTTATTGACTATCTCCTGTTCTTTATCAACTACAGAGGTTGGAGATTGCTCATTGAGTCATGGTATGACACCACTTGTGTAGATTAGCTGTGCTTATATAATTGTCAATACTTCCAGTTTTTTAATATCCTACTCCATTTGTGAGGCATAAATGAAATATGTAAATGCCGCAGAACAGCTTATCAGTTGTAATCGTTTGGCTTTTTTTTTTTTTTTAGAAAATACTTACTTTGTGCTTTTAAAAAAAATGGCCTGATTTAAAAATGAGCTTTATTAATTTAATTCCTAAAAGTGCAAATGACATTTCAGGGAATAAGGCTAATAATTTTATTTATTTACTTTAAAAAAAAATTGAGGTAGGGGCTCACTTTTGTGGGTAGCTCTGGCTGTCCGGAAACTCATTAAGACGATCAGGTTGGCCTTGAATTGACAGAGATCTCCCTCTCCCCTGAGTGCTGGGATTCAAGGTGTGCACTACCATGCCCATCTCAAGTAACACTTTTAAATGAACTAAAATGTGATAGTGGTCTGTAAAATCACTGAATAGTATAGTAATATTGTTTATCCGAGAAAATGGACATTGACATTTTGTAATAAACAATAAAAGAGAAAAATGAGATTAAACTTTTATCCCACTTTGTATTTAATGGTTTTAATCTTATTTGGGAGTGTGTTACTGGAAATCAAACCCAGGGCCTTGGAATGTTGGCTGGGTGTTTTTTAGTAAAACCAAGAACCTAATAAACATTAGTTATAATTGTAAATTTTTTTTTTTTTCTGTAGAATAAGTCACATGTAGAAGTGAATCTTTTTAACCCAGGTATTCATTGTACTTTAAGTCACTTTCAGTTGAGGACCTCAATATTGGGCTACCGTCTTTGTGACTTCACTTTTCCTTGGTTAGCTGGTCTAATTATACTAGAACCATGTAATTCAGCCATTTTCTTGTTGTTGAGCCAGTGACTGTCCCATGGTTTTAGTTTATAGGTGACTTGTTTTATATTTGAATTGAGCCAACAAATGCTGATGTTTCATCTGGGAGCTCCTTGCTCCTGTTCATAATCACGGCTTCTCTAATCCTCAAGCACAGGGGATCACCTGCCTTTCTAATAAACCCCATGGGTCACATGTGTTGCGTCCAGACCACTGACAACGGTAGTGTCATAGACATGTACTACCACCTACCATGTGATCTTAATTTGTAGTGCTCATGTTACAAAAAAAACCCCAAGGGAGCAAGTTACATAACATCTATTTAACCTGGTATATTAAAACTGTTTTAGTGTATAATTAACAAAATTCTCATTGTTTTGATTAACTTTTTGATAGATCCTGTAGTTTATACTTAGAGCACTAATTTATTCTATCCACATTAAAATTTTTAGTAGTCACATCAATAGTGGCTATTGTGTTATGCTATGTATTGTTGGTTAGTCTGAACTTTTTTTTTCTCCTCTTTTTGAGACTGGGTCTATGTAGCTCTGGCTGTAGTCTACTCATTGTGTAGACCAGGGTGTAGTCACCTGCCTCTCCTCTGGAGTGCCCAACTGGTTAGTCTGAACTCTAAGAATGCTGTTCTTAGTATGTTTGCAGATTAGCACAATTGATTGTGAAGTGTAGATTTTGGGACTTCCGTTTCATACTATCATTAAAATTTCTAAAACTGAGACTCAGGACTTCATGGCTTAAAAAACTCTCTAGTATCTGATTATGGGATGCCTGTGGCATTCTGGATGGGATTGTAGGTCAGAAAGGTCACTGTCGGGGCAGTAGGGAAGAACTAAGAAAATCTGAACGCAGTATGCACATTATTATGCACCAGTTGATTTTGATACTGATTTATTGACTTAAGATAACTGTGCCAAGTGTAACATTTAGTGAGGCAAATGAGTTTCAGGGTACATAGGAATAGGGCAGAAGCACTATTTTTGTATTAATTCTATAAGTCTTTTTGAATCAAGGTTTTATGTAGCCCAGGCTGACCTTGATTTGATAAGTAGTTGAGGATGTCTTTGAATTTAGAATACTCTTGCCACCACCTCCCAAGTGCTGGGATTATAGATGTTTGCCACTGCACAGAATTGATACTGTGCTGGGATTGGAACTCAGGGCCTCTTGTATGCTGGCTAGCTACTAGACCTAAGCTATATCCCAGTCCTAATTCTACAAATCTTAAACTCTTCCAAAATAAGTATATTAAAAGAAATTAGATGATCTTTCCCAGATGATTCCATTGCTCTACATATGAGAATCAGTGCTCTGAGTCACCAGTGACTTGCCCTCTGCAGCTGGGATGGCAGAATGGGATCTGGTATTTAGTATTTTTGCCAGAGGAGATAAAATTTAGGAAGGGCTTATTGTTCTGAGTACCTGTACATTTAATTCTCTCAATACATGGTTGACATGCATCTGGAAACGGACTTGGAGAGGTTCGCTGCCTTCTCTAAGATCACACAGCTGATAAAACAGGGACTAGTTTTACTGTATTGTATTTTTCTACTCACAACTTTTGCTTCCTACAGTATATGGTGATTAATATGAATACTGTGTATCATGTTTTAATTTACAAAGGTCATTTTTCTTGCCTCTTTCACAGGGAAGAAGTTTGCATTGTTTCTTTCTTTCTTTTTTAACCAATAAGATACCCAAGGAGCTGAAGTGGCACAGCTCAGGTTTTAACCTTAGTCCTCTGACCTTGAGTTCTGTGCTTTTTCTCTTCTCTCACAGAATTTAGAATATCTTAAGGTGTTAAAGTGGTATCTTTGAAAATTGGACAAGAAGTACTTATATTTTGTTATATATCATTATGTTTTTTAAGTTTCACTTTTATTAAGGTATAGTATATGTATACTAACCTGTATCCTAGTCTGTAGACCAAGTTACAAATGAAAAAGAATAATTTTAACACTGAGACTCAGTGTACTTTTAAGTCACTTTTAGTTGAGGACCTGTTGGGCTGCCATCTTTCTCACTTGATTTTTCTTTGGTCAACTGGTCTAATTGTGCTAGAACCTAGTGATTGAGCCATTACCTTGTTGCTTTCATACAGCTGATTGATTGCTGTTTCAGTTTATAGTTGATTTGCTTTATAGTTGAACTGCTAAATACTGAGCTCTGGAAGGCCTCTCTGCCTTGTTGGTAATTGCTTCTTCAAACTAATCACCTGTACTTTTAGTAATCTCCAGGTTGTATGTATAATGGTCCTCTGCCCAAATTTAAACTTGCTTTTATTGGGCTATAAATATACATGGATTAGAAATATGTTAATGCTTAAATGAATGAACTCATTTGAGTAAATGCATATAACAACACAGGTGTACTTCAGAAGTGTTATTCTGAGTGGTACAGGAAACACAAAAGGCTGTCTCATCCCCTATGATTTTTTTTTTTCTATCATAACTTTTGTATCCTTGGGCAAGCAGTGACTAATGGGATACTCTTTACCATGCTTTTTATACTTGTAGATATATTAGTACACATTTTATCTTTCTCATCTCTCAAAAATCTTTGTGTTTACTATTTTATAGAGGTGTGTACATGAATTTAGGCATTTGGTGACTGACAGACCTTTTTTTGTGGCCTGACATTGTTGCATCTCTTGGGTGAGTTACCAGCATATACAGTAAGCATACATTTTTATTAGGAACTGACAAGTTGTTTTTGAGAATAGCTGTGTCATTTTGCATTCTCACAGTAGTGAGTGTAGGTTTCAATTGCTACTGTTCTTATCCTAAAGAATACTTTTTTAAAAGTAATTTTTGCCAGGTATAGTGGAATCACAGCCTTTTATCACAGCACTCAGGAAGCAGAGGCAGGTGGAACTCTGTGAGTTCAAGGCTAGCCTGGACTACACATTTTTAAGCAAGCCAGGGCTATATGGTAAGACCTTGTCTTTTTTTAAAAAAGTAAATAAGTAGTAATGTTTGGTTGTTTGACTTAAAATGTACAGTTTGATGAGCTTAGCAAAATGTATATACTTGAGAACATACTATAGTTTACACATAATCTAAGTTTGTTTGTGTGTTGGAGCTTGCTCCTCAGTGTGATGGTGTTTCAGGAGCTTGCAGGCATGGCCAACCTGGGCTGCAGGTGCCTCAAAAAAGACAACTGTGAAACTGAATGAGTCATGGTTCATGCCTATAATCCCAGCATTCAGGAGGCAGAGGTAGGTGGAGCTCTTGAGTTTGAGGACTGTTTGGTCTACAGAGTGAGTTCCAGGACATCCATGGTGACATAGTTAAGCCCTGTCTCAAAAACAAGCAAACAAACATAGATAAACTCTGTTTCAAAACAAACTGTCTTTGTTCGGGTTTCTATTGCTGTGAAGAGACACCATGACCAAAGGCAACTCTTATAACAGACAGCATTTAATTAGGGTTGGCTTACAGGTTCTGAGGTTCAGTCCATTATCATCATGGCAGGAAGCATGGCATTGCCCAGGCAGGCATGTCGCTGGAGGAGCTGAGAGTTCTACATCTTGTTCTGGGCAAACAGGAGAAAACTGTCCCCCACATGGCTAGGAGGAAGGTCTTTAAGCCCAACTCCACAGTGACACACTTCTTCCAACAAGGCCACACCTACTCCAACAAGGCCACATTTCCTAATAGTGCCACTCCTTGGGTCAAGTATATTCAAACCACCACACAAACAAATAACAGATAAGCTATGAAGATGACCCAAAACAAAATTGTAGTCTAACTTAAAACAAGATCAGACTTTTGGGTTTGTGGTTTTAAAAATTTCAGTCACACAGTTCTTGAGTGTGACTTTTGTAGATGACAACACCTTGTTGCAGTGTCGAAAGATTGGGACATGTCTGTGAGAGGGAGGGCCTGACAGGAAATTATGAATCTGTTGAGTATACTGCCTTCAGGAGGGATTGTTGTGGTTCTCATTAAACCTGGCTAGATTTTGAAAGGGTATTGGTAGGAGAATACACCTGGCTTGGCTCTTCCTTGTCAGTGATATGACTTCTTGTTCTGTGGTTTCCTCTTCTCCATGTCTTTGTCACCACTTTGAAGCTATTTGTTATGAGCTCTCACCACAGCCTAGCTATTGCTAGCACCACACCATTTACATGAGCTAAGTACCCAGCCTCAGGAATAGTCTTATGTAGATCAAATACTACTGAGTAAACTTGCTGCCCCCTTAGTCCCAGATCTCCTGAGTTCATTTCCCTTGTTCCCTGGTATCACTCACCTGCTTTCTGTTACTTAAGTTAGTTTACACTTTCTAGAATTTTGTGCAGATGGACTCTCATGCAGTGTTTGGGATTGTCTTTGTAAAATTATTTGAAACTTACCCAGTTTGTTGTGGCGTTAGTTCATTTCTTTTTATTACTGAACGGCATTTCTGAGATGGGTATAGCACAGTCAGCCTGTTCATATACCTACTGACTGATAGTTGGGCAGTCAGTCATTGATAAACCTGCTGTTGTTAAATGGAAGCTGTGCTTTTATTTTTCTTTGGTTAATACCTAAAAGGAGAATCTGTGTCATGTGGTGTAATTATATTTTTAAGCACTAGATAAGTATAATCAAGTAGTTTTCTTCCTTTTTTTCTTTTTACCATTTTATATTTTTAGGAGCAGTGTGAGTTTTAGCTGCTCCATATTCCCAGAAACATGAATATGGTTTGACTTAACCATAGTAGGTGTGTGGTGGCATCGGTAGGTTTTTTGTTTTTTTTTTTAATTTTCACCTTCCTGGTGACTGAAGATGTTGGTTATTTTTTCAAGAGCTTATTCAGTATATGTAGAACTTTGCAGAAGCCTGTTAAAACTTTTTGTCTTATTTTTTTTTGTTTTGTTTTGTTTTTGTTTTTGAGATAGAGTCTTCCTGTGCAGCTCTGCACAGCCTGGAACTCCACTCTACAGACCACACTGGCTTTAAATGTACAGAGGTCTGCCTGCCTCTGTCAGGTGCTGGGATTATCTTCTCATTAACTTGCAAACTCTATATTTTCTAGATGCAGAGTTCTTAGTTGAAATATGTTTTCAAAAATTCATAGCTTTCCTAATCAGTTTTTCAGTGGTGTCTTTTTATTTTTAAATACCCAATGGGAAGTCTCTACAGCCTCTACAGTGAAACCATCTGTTTGGTGGAGGCATTTTGCCATTGGGAATTATGATCTCTTAAATTGGTAGAATAGACACCAAACACAGGTGAGTTATAAAGTAAAATAAGGAGAGGAGTCCTTTAATTTCTGTACCTGTGAAGTCTGGTTATGGGAGGAATGAGTACTCAGCCTGCGGAGCATCCTGTAGGTAGGGTGACCTGACGCTGCAAGGGATCACCCTGTGGTTAGCTCCTTATGCTCCAAGAGATGGACTCCAGAGAGTGGTGTCCTGGTGATAAACCAAGGTGGAAGGAAAGGGTTCATTAAGCTTACTATTTTACATGAGGCAAAGTAGACATGGCTAGTTTTGAGGTTAGTTAGCATCTCCCCAACTCCTGCTTCTGTTGCCATAGTTGTCGCCACGTACTGAAGAATGCCAGCAGCTCCAGCAAAAGGCTTTTGACTGGTGAAAATCAGTTTGAATTTTTACTTTTTTGTTGTTAGAAGAAACCGTTGACAAAGCTGGATGGTGAGTTTGAGTGAGACCAGCTAGGGCTGCATGGTGAAACCTTGTCTCAAAAACACTGTCAAAATCCAAAGTAAACCTTTGTCAAACCAATAATCACTAATATCTTCCCTCTTATAAGCTTTATAACGTCTGTGTTTCATTTTGTTTTCGATGAAGTATATGGTACAAGAATTCTGTATGAAGCCTGCTGTGGTGGTACACGCCCTTAATCCCAGCACTTGGGAGGCAGAGGCAGGCGGATTTCTGAGTTCAAGGCCAGCCTGGTCTACAGAGTGAGTTCCAGGACAGCCAGGACTACACAGAGAAATCTTGTCTCGAAAAACCAAAAAAAGAAAAAAAGAATGCCCTATGAATGTTGAATTTACTGTCTGTTTGTTCTTAGTGTTTGGATTTGACCCAGCTTTCAAGCCTGACAAGCTGAGGTGGAACCCTAGGACCTAAATGGTGGAAGATCTCCATTATGAACATTCAATACCACAGTGGTACATTTCTGTCTTTTTGTGTTTTGGAAATAGGGTCTCTATAACTTTGGTTGTCCTGGAACTCATTATGTAGACCAGGCTGGCCTCAAACACAGAGATCCTCCTGTCTCTGCCTCCCTGGGTGCTGAGATTAAAGGTGTAGGCTAGTTGTGTATTTTTTTTAAGAAAACAATGATCCTACATTATTGTTGTCCTTGAGCAGTAATGTATGTAAATAGACTTCGGGTTTGGTGGTGTGTGTTGTATGAGTTTGGGTTTGATGGTGTGTATTGTATGAGTTTGGGTTTGGTGGTGTGTATTGTATGAG
>JANHMN010000758.1:0-15696 GCA_030674055.1 Rhabdomys pumilio
TTGCATATTGGATCCTTTCAATGTCTGTAGTTCTATGTCTGTAGGAAGGGTTGTGGTCCAAATGAACTTTTCCATGATACATGAATAACTGTGAGTGATTCTGTTTTGTGTAGACTCAGGAGAAGCAGGCACATCTTTTAATTTATAATATGTGTCCTATTTGAATGATATAATTTTAACCACTTTTCTCCCTATCTTCTATCTCTTATATTTCTTTCTTTCTCCACATCTGCAGTATGTCTTGAGCCATCAAGGGGATAGTACAAATGACTTGTTTAGGCATAAGACCTTCTCTGTCACTTATTCTCAGCTTCTTAGGTAGCCACAAGTCCCTATTTACCATTGTTAAGTGTAAATGGAAGGTTTTTTTTTTCTCTTTTAGTGTTGAGATTGTCTTTTGACCAAGAATGTTAACAAATATTTATAAGGTAGTTTGGATGTATGTCCATTCAGATAATCAACAGTAGCAGTTCCCATCACAGAACTATCTACAGACTACTGATGGAATCTGGAAGTGGAGAACAACAATCTTCAGTTGTGTCACCACAACGCCCACAAGACTCCAACACAGAGTTCTAACGTTAAAGTCACAGATGTTCCTGGCCATAATCAGGGAACAGATACATGTATAGACAATGTGGAAAGGAGATTAATATGGACAATGATGAAAAGGAAGGGGTAGAGGAAATACCGAAGAAGGTGGGAGATGAAAGGGTCTGAACTTGAGAACAACCAAAGTGGATACACATGTATGAAACTTTCAAAGTACAAATTTTATTTTTTTTTCCAAAGGAAAACCTGTAATGTGAGAGGTAGTGGTTTGCTCACTAATACTTAACGTTTATAAGCATGGAATTGGGTTGTGTTTCCACTCATTAATCTGTGAGAGATCCAGAAAAATGCACAAGAAAATCAAAAGAAATTTAGAATATAACAATTGCAGAAAATATTGGCAGTTTCAATCTGCAGTGTGACTTAATATTTTTTTTCTCTTCAGAGTATTGGAGATCCCTGATTTTTATCTGGTCATGATTCTCATGAGTCAGTAGCTACTTATATTAAAACAAGTTAAAGGAAGCTGGTACCCAGGCTATCATGCTTTATTATTATGTGTAATGTTTTATTGAATTATCTATGAAATAAGAAATGTCCTGGGAGTGTCAGAATGAGAAAAGAAGGGAAACACTTATTTTTAATTGCAGACAATATAATAGCTTACTCCCTAATCCTTAGAGAATCAGTGATAAAACAAACCTAAGACTTCAGTAAACTATAGAGAGATAAACTAGCAGGTAGAATTCAGAAGGAAATATGTGAAGTTATAAGGCATAGTCTCCACTAGAAAGCAGTGAGTTGACAGAATACATGTAGATTATATTAAGTGAGTTCTTATTTATTCAACAAACAGTCAACCTGCTTCTGAATGAGGTGAATTTTAAGGATGAATAAAGGTTACAATTGGTTTACCTTTAATGTTGAAATATGACTTTATGTTTATTTCAACATTATTATTATTATTATTATTATTATTATTATTATTATTATTATTATTTTGGTTTTTTGAGACAATGTTTCTCTGTGTAGCCTTGGCTATCCTGGAACTCACTCTGTAGACCAGGCTGGCCTCGAACTCAGAAATATGCCTGCCTCTGCCTCCCAAGTGCTGGCATTAAAGGTGTGCGCCACCACCGCCCAGCTATTAATTTTAATGTATGAATATTTTATTTTTTTTAGTGTGCTTTCCTCAGTGATAAAAGATTAAAAAATGTGTTTTCATGTACTGAGTGTTAATATTTCATTTCATCTTACCAGTTGTGTTCCTGTAGATAGCATTGTCTAAGAATATAATCATAGAGGGGTTCACTCATGGGACCCTACTCATATCTGCTGAACTACTGTGATTGGTATGATGTCTTATAATTAAGGTCGATTAATATTAAGTTTTTTCTTAATATTAAGAATATTAAGATTTATTCTTCTAGATTATCTGTAAAGATACTAACAATAACATGACTCTGCTCTGTTACAAATATCTGTTATTATTCAGTTAAACTTTTGGGTGCGAATTGTTAATTTTTACATTTATTTTTTATTGGTAATTTTATTTATTTATATTTCAAGTGTTATCCCCATTCACAGTTTCCCCTCCACAACTCCCCCCCCCCCCCCACTATGCTGTATTCTCCAACCCCCCTACTCACTCCTGCCTCAGTGCTCTAACATTCCCCTGCTCTGGATCATTGAGCCTCCACAGGACCAAGGGGCTCCCCTTCCATGGAAGCCAGATAAGCAACCCTTTGCTACATATCCAGCTGGAGCCATAAGTACCCCATTGGTTGGTTGATATTGTTAATTCTTATTTTTTAAAAAAATATTTAGAAGATATAGGTGTTTTTTAAAAAAACACCAAATGTAGTATCTACAATAAAGGCTAAAGTGTTAACCTAAATTGCTAAGGGAAAATAAGAAAAAGAATTTAGAATTATTTTAAGGGAAATTGTTTCTGTACGTAAATAATACAGTGAAAAGTAATGCTCATAAACTGTCATAGAGAAAGTAAAATAAACCACATGGTAAAAACAGTAAGCCATTTTATTTGGGGCACACATAGCTTGGAAAAGATGGTCTTAGATGAGGCCTTTCCATTTCTCAGATCCACAAGTGCCAGTACTGATTCTCTAACACTCCACTAATGAGAATTGTACTTTTGTCTTTCAATACTTAGTGACCAGCCACTCCATAAATGTTTATTCATTCAATACATAGAAAATATTGCTTATATCATATTTCATCTTTAATAAATGCATCTTGAAGTTATTTATTTTACCTTTTTGAGAGTAGATCACAATTACATTATTTCTCCCTTCATTTTCCTCTTCCCAAACACTCCTATATGCCTTTCCTTGCTCTGTATCTATTTCATGGCCTCCATTCTCATTTCTTCTTCTTACATAGAGCTGTAGAAGATGAGGATACGTGTGAAGGAGCAAAGGTGCATCAGGCCCACACTGATGAGCTCCACTGTCTCCAGGGCTGATGTTTCTGCACAACAAGCTATAGTATCAGAGTGATATGACAGAAATATTTGTGACCTTTGTACACCCATTTAGGAAAACTCAGAGCAATTAGAATGTGAGAGTGGTCAGTAATGTATTCCAAATACAGCAAAAATTATGTGTGATAGTCAGGATGGCACACACTTTGTGGGTCATGATTTTTTGTTGTTGTTGTTGAACAGTCTCCTGGCTACTCTAAAGTTACTCTGACTGGTTTACATCCTGCCATGTGGGTAATTCTACCTCTCTGTTCTGCTTTTGTCTGTCCATACACCTCTATGTCTGCCAACCAAATCTCCCACCTCTGATTTTTCTCTCACTACCATTCTCTCTTCTCAGATAATCTGCCTGTCCAACAATTGGCTCTCCCATCTTTATTAAATCCAATAAGATGCAATTCTCAAGTAAGGAGAAAACAAATATTTACAAAAGTCCAGAGATGGCCCATACAAATAGCAATACCAAGATTCAACTTGTATATAACTTCCTGTCAGAAATGAATTAACAATTTGAGCATACAGAGAAATGCCTCCACATGGTATACCTCAACATCTCCCCCTTTTAGTCCAATAAATGAGTTTTATCTAACATCAATAAACTATATACCATAATAGCAATTGTAAGAACTATCAGATACAAATTATATACACAATGTCCAGTGTGTTTGTTTGCATTTGATAATCTTGGAGAAAATTTGATAATCTTATCTTGTTGAGTCCAAAGTTCTGTACCTAAGTCACTTTCTATCATCATTTAAACTTTTACATCTTCTAACGTTCATAGCTTGCATTCGCCATTCTTAAGCGACGTTCTTAGACCCACCAACATTCACATTCTCCAAACATTACCACCCTTAACTTTCACATTTTCCAACTTTAATAAACTTTACACCTCTTTTTTTGTGGGTTTTGTTTCTTGTATCTAATAACAAGGAAAACTGTAAGACTGTAACTATCTAGTCATCAACCCCATCAGAGACATGAGAAGGATGAATTTTACCTATGCAAACAGGAAGTGCAGAACAAGAATCTTTCAAAGAAAAAAGTGGCAGAAACTGGTTGCTCCTTAACTGTTGCTCAAGGTTCCTCTCAGTCAATGAGACATTCACCTTTGGCCATGAGACCCAGAAGATCTGACAGACTTATCTGTGAAACAATAATTTTGAAGGACTCTTCGACATTCTCTCTGCAAAATGAAATTAACTTCCCAGATTTCTGCTTGTAATTCATGAATTAGATGGCATGCTCTCAGCAGTCAAGGTAAAGGACATTTTTTTTTTTTTTTTTTTGCCCAATGTTCATCTTTGCCACAACTGAAACAAACTCCAGATGGAAGTTCTTCAGTGCCTATCATTTGTTATGTTTTGTTGTGTTTTGTTGTGCTGTGTTTCTGTATGGTTCTGGAGGAGAATGAGGGCTGCTTCCAGGAGCTGAAGTATCTCTCTGTCAGAAAAGTGTTTTATAATTAAAACATCTTGAATGTCATATTCTGTAGAACTCTATTTGAGGACTCCTTGTTTAAAGTATATCTGAATAGATGAGTGTTGCTTGTTTCCAGCTCTTCATTCGCTGCTTAGATTTTCAAATATCTATTATAATGTTCCGTGAGGTATGCATAGGGAGATGGAGATCTGAAATACCTAGTAAGACATACTGCCTCAGTAGAAACCTGCAAATTATTTAAACAATTGACATTAAAAATATAATGAATGATTATCATTTAATATGAAATTGGGAATATTAGCCATTGTAGCAAAGACAGAAAGCCAAATACAAAAGATGGTGTTGAAAAATAAAACAATATGCATATTTATAAAAAGTCTCAAAGGTCCCATCCCCCCCCCAAAAAAACCCTCGAGAAATAAAAAGTAGAATCAGAAGAACGGTAAGACTGGAAATTTCAAACCATCCCAAAGGATATACTCTGATTTTCTTTATATAAGCAAACAATAAAGAGCTCCAGTTATAATAGAAGCAACATATATACTTTAGGAAAGTGTTTCTCAGCCAGTGAGTAGTGATCCCTTTGGGGATTGTATCTTTGATATTTACATTATGATTTATAACAGTAGCAAAGTTGCAGCAACTACATACTTTAATGGTTGGGGATCTTCAAGATGTTAAATAGAGTTGTATTAAATGCTTACAACATTAGGAAAGCTGAGAAGCACTGTTTTAAGGCATAGAAATTGGCCAGTCAGGTGGCTCACAGAATAAAGGCACTTGCTGTCTAGACTGAGGATGTGGATTCAATTCTTAGGACCTTCATAACAGACCGAGAAAATCCACTCTCAAGTTGTCCTTTATCTCCACATTCACACACAACATTTGTGCTACTATACACACACCACATAAGCACACATGCACACATAAATGCAGAGATAAAATAGATACATTAATCTTTTATTTAAATTCTATTGAGATGAAATTCTACATACTTGGCACCATACTCAGAAAACAAATGTGTACATTTTTAGCATATTTTATACAATTGATTTTTTAGAATATATTCAGAAAAGACAATTATAGTTAGAGGAAAGCAATATTTTCATGGATTAGAAAATACAATTCACTAAAATATTCTTTTTTTAACCTAAAGTATATAATTAAAAAAAATGTCATTTTCCAACATACTAAAAATTTTAATGACCATAACAAGTTAATTCTATTTCTTATATAAAACCAAAAGGATAATAATTGAAGGCAATTTTCTTTTGTTTTTATTATAATCAAAATATAGCTAACCATCTCTCACTTTCATATACAAGACAAAGTGGTAAACCTCAAACTACCAGATTTTAATATTTATTTTATCATTGCATTACTAAGTCCATGTACACCAGTGACAGTAGGGTAATATTTCAGCACGTAGGGAATTCGGAATAGACTCTATTATGTGTGGTTAATTTATTTTTGGCAAACTGTACAAAGAAGTAGCCAAAGAACTATCTTTTCAATATTATTTTTAGACTAACTAAGCAATTATGTAGAAAACAAAAATAGTCAATTATCTTAAAACCATGTATAACAACTAATAAAAGAATATGAACTCTGATATTTCCTAGCATTAAATGGATATTAATATAAATATTGTAACCAAAAGATAAACAGTAATCAAATAAACAAAATTGCAAATGAAAAGAAAGACATAACAACAGACACTGAAGAAATTCAAAGAAACATTAGGCATTACTTCAAAAACCTGTACTGACAAAACTGGAAAATCTTAATGAAATGGAGAATTTTCTAGACACTTATAAAGCACAGTTAAACTATTTAAACAGTTATATAATCCCTAAAGACATAGATGCAGTAATTGAAAGTCTCCCAAACAAAGAAAGCCAGGGTCAGCTGGTTTCAGAAGAAAATTCTTTCAGATTTTCAAATAAGAACTAATAACAACACCCCTCAAACTACTCTACAAAATAAAAACAGAAGGGACACCGCCATAACCATTTTATGAAGCCACAGTTACCCTCATACCTAACCCACACAAAGACTCAACAATGAACTTCAGACTGATTTCTCTTATGAATTCCCAATACAAAGTACTCAACAAAATACTGGCAAACCAATTGGAATAAC
Organism: Rhabdomys pumilio; assembly: GCA_030674055.1. Classification (NCBI taxonomy): domain Eukaryota; kingdom Metazoa; phylum Chordata; class Mammalia; order Rodentia; family Muridae; genus Rhabdomys; species Rhabdomys pumilio. The sequence continues at coordinate 6,641 of JANHMN010000758.1, forward strand.
ACATCAAAGACATCATTCATCATTATCAAACAGGGTTCATTCCAGAGATTCAAGGTGGATCAACATATGAAAATCAATCAATGTTATCTATCTTATAATCACCATCAGTTTTCAACAGCATCCTGCGTTGTATTATTTTGTCAGTCATTTATCCTTCATTGACCTCTCCTCTTCCTCTGTCATTACCCCAAAGATGTTAGTGAACTTTGTATGTGAGAAAAAAGTCATCTTCTTTCTGAAGCGCATGACTCAGCTCTACTTCTTTCTCATTTTTGTTCTTGCAGAAGGCTACCTTTTGACAGCCATGGTCTATGACTGCCAGGGTCCAGCCTCAACATAGGATTAGAGTTCTCAACTGGAAGCAGGGATACCTGGAAGGTGCATAATAAACACACATAGACAAGTTTTTCAGGAACAATCTGACAGGCAATTTTGAGGCATAAGGTTGCTTTTCCTCTGTGTCTCTGTCTGCCTATGTCTCTGCCTCTCTCTCTCTCTCTCTCTCTCTCTCTCTCTCTCTCTCTTTCTCTGTTTTTCTCTGCTCTCTCTGCTTTCTCTGCTCTCTAGCTCTTTGTTTGAGCCTGCACACACTCTGGACTCTCCTGCACTCTGCTTTTCTCCCGTGTACTTTGCAGAAAAACAACACGTACACTTCTACACATGCCAGTGTGCTTTCCTTTCACTCACATACACACTCTCCATGAGCTCTCCTTTCACTCACACACAGACTACATACACCTCCCACACACTCCTCTCATGTGTCCTCTTTACACACACACACACACACACACACACACAAGCACACTCCTCTCATGCATTCTCTCTTCACTCACACCTCACACTCACTCTCTTCTTGCACTATCTCTCACACACTCACTCTCGACTCCGTACTCCTCTTGCCTTTAACTTGACCCAGTCTTTCACTGTTACTCCAAAAGTGGGTAGAAAAAAGACCTTGTATAATAGTTGCTAAATCAAATTCAAAAGAATAACCATATCTCACAAAGAATTAAGAATTACAATTGTTTCCCAACATTTCAAGCTTCCCCTACTCCCAGGCCTGTGGCCAAAATAATAATAATTGCAAACTCATTGTTACTTAAATTTTAACTTTTGACTCCGAGATACTTCAAATCTCAGAGCTCCAAGGTCAGCTAAGTATATTTTTCTGTGAAGCTCTAATGATAAATGCCATGGGCAAAGCTGCCAGGCAGTGACCAGAAAGAGACAAGTTAACCCTTAACTCAGAAGTTCTGTTATCTTTCTGCTTCTGTGAGTTACACACTATGACTCTCTTTAGAGCCTCAGTAATTTGACTTAGTTTTACTAGTATAAGATTTTATGTATTCTATATTTGCTTATTTTTGGATTTCCAAAGGAGACAAGGAAGCTCTCTTAAACGTTATGTGAAACTCATCTCATAACTTTAATAGCCTTTTCCTTTATTGGGAGTCCTGATATTAGCTTTGTTTCATTTTCTTAATTCATTTCTAAACATACTTCCTTCAACTTTCCTTGCAAACCATACATTAATCTGAAACTACCATTCTACAGTTATTATATTGTTTCCAAGATGAGAGTGCACAGGATGCACCTGAGCCATTAGGACTGCACTGTGCTGTGCCCCTATGCCTCAGTTTTTGATTGTTAAAGAATTATTACATCAAGGAACATTTAGTTTCACAGAATTCTCCAGAGCAGAAGGAGAAAGTAATAGGGAAGTCAAATATAATAGAATAATTATGCACACCAAGGCCAGTTGAAAAGGAGTCATGCACAAATGAAATCAATTAGGCCATTGTATATGGCTAAGGTTAGGAGAAATGGAGAACAACTTTTTACAAAGAGCTTCCCACAGGCTTCTGAGATGTCTCCATATAGGCCTTCTGTGAGCAGTCCTTGTCATGGTATGCTGCCTCTAGCATATGACCACTATGTGGCCATCTGTAGCCCACTGCTTTACAACATGTCATGTCTCACAGGGTCTGTTTCATAATTATGGTTGTGATATACTTACTGGGTTTCTTTGGGGCTGCTCTCCATATCACCTGTATGACAATGTTGTACTGTCGATGTCATATTGTTAGACATTTATTTTTGTGATATTCCACCATTGCTGACTCTATCTTGCTCCAGCACTCATGGTAATAAGCTACTGTTGTTTGTTATTGATGGAAATTAATATCCTATCACCTATACTGGGTGTCATGATCTCTTTACTTTCATCCTAATGAACATCTGTTGAATTTGATCCACTGACAGATGTGCCAAAGCCTTTGGCACCTATGGCTCCCACATTATGACTCTAGGCATCTTCTTTAAGTCTATATCATTCATGTGTTTCAAGCCATGTTCCCGCAGTAATATGTAACAGAAGAAAGTGTCTTCTGTGTTCTACACCATAGTGGTTCTACTTGCAGTAGTATATACCTCACAGCTCTGCCTGCATCCAAGGAAGCCTGGTCTAACTGTACATACAGAGGAGACCTGCTCAAACCCAAGACAATCCCATCCACCTGCATCCCAGTAGGCACACTCTAACTTGGGACACTCAGGCCAACCAGCAGCAGAGAGAATCAGATGATAAAAGACACCATAAGAACATAATCAACAGAGACCAATACAACATAGTAACATCAGAAGCCAGCTCACCCCAGACAGCAGACCCAGGATATCCTAATACACCAGAAAAGCAAGACAGTGACCTTCAATTCCATGTCATGAAGATGATAGAGGACTTTAAAAAGAATAAATATAATTACCTTCAAGAAATACAGGAAAATATAATCAAACCGGTACAAGCCCTTAAAGAAGAAACAAATAAATCTCTTAAAGTAACAGAGGAAAATACAATTAACAGGTGAGGGAAATGAACAAAATGGTCCAAGACCTAAAAATGGAATTAGAAGAAAAGGAAATCATAAATGGATACAGTTCTGGAGATGGAAAACCTAGGAAAGAGAACAGGAACTACAAACACAAGCATCACCAACAGAACACAAGATATGAAAGAGAGAATTTTAGATATAGAAATTATCATAAAAGATATTCATACATAGGTCAAAGAAAATGGCAAGTGTAAAGAATTCTCAACTAAAAACATCAAGGAAATTCAGGACACAATTAAAAGAACAAACCTAAAAATAATAGGAATAGAAGAGAGTGAAGAATTCCAATTCAAAGGGCCAGAAAACATGTTCAACAAAATCGTAGGTGAAACTTCCATAACCTAATGAAAAAGATGGCCATAAATATACAAGAAGTCTATAAAAAAAACAAATAATTGGACTAGTGTTAGGAGCCGACTTTAAGCAGAAAGCAGCTAGAAAGCAGCTATCATCTTTGCAGCCATCTGGAGTCATATACCCTGAAAAGAGACTTGGTTTTCAATAGCCTACACAGCTGAGCACACTCTGATAAATATATTGTTTATCCCACATAGCTTGTTTTGCTGTTTAGTGATCTCAGCTGCATGGAGCATGCGGTAAAATGTCTTCACCTGTGTTCTCCTGCGTGTGCTTATAAATACCCAGGATTTCCTTGTAATAGGAATACAGTCAATAAGAGTCAATAGGATGGAGTATGAGTCAAGAGGAATCAAAAAGGGGAATAAATGAGTAACCAGACTTGACTACCGACCCTCTGGCTTGACTCTATTCTACTTGTCTCTTGCCCCTCCATCTCTACTTTCTCTTGCTAGACCCTGACCTGTGGACCGGAGCAGCAGCGCAGGCTGGGACATTTTGGCCCCCACGCCAGGCAGAGTACGGGTCCCAACAGACTAGAAAGAAAATTTTCCTGCTACATAATAATCAAAATAGAATAAACCAAGAATATTAAAAGTAGTAAGAGAAAAAGGCCAAGTAATATATAAAGGCAGACCTATCAGAATTATACCTGATTTTTCAACAGAATCCCTGAAAACCAAAATATCCTAGAGAGATGTCTTGCAAACCCTAAGACACCATAGATATCAGTCCAGACTACTATGCACAGCCAAAATCTCAATCACCATGTATACAGAAACTAAAATATTCCATAACAAAACTAAATAAAACCAATATCTTTCTGCCAATCCTGCCCTACATAGGATATATGAAGAAAAACACGAACACAAGGAGAATAACTACACCCAAGATATTAATCACCTCACAGCAAAAAAAAATCACAACACACACACACACACATACACACACACAGAGAGAGAGAGCGAGAGAGAGAGAGAGAGAGAGAGAGAGAGAGAGAGAGACAGAGAGGGAGAGAGAGAGAGAGACAGTAACACCTCCACAATCAAATAACAGGAAATAAGAATCACTGCTTATTAATCTCTCAACACCAATGGGCTCAGTTCACCAATAAAAAGATACAGGCTAACAGACTGGATACATAACGAGGATCCATCAGTATCATGCTGCATAAAAGAAACACACCTCAGCAAAAAAGATAGACACTACCTCAGGGTAGAAGGCTGGAAAAATACTTTCTAAGAAACAGACCCAAAAACCAAGCTAGACTAGCCATCCTAATATTGAATAAAATAGACTTATAACCAAAAGTTAACAAAAGTGATGAGGAAGGACTCTTCATTCTTGCAAAAAAAAAAAAAAAATCCACAAAGATGAAGTTTCATTTCTGAATCTCTATGGCACTAAATGTAAGGGTATCCACACTCATCAAAGAAACTTTACGAAATCCCAAACTACACACTGAATCACACACAATAATGATGGGTGACTTCAACACCACACTCTCCCCCAATGAACAGGCCATTAAAACAGAAAATAAACAAATATATAACAAAACTAACAGATGTTCTGATCCAAATGAACTTAGCAGACATCTACAGAACCTTCTACCCCCCAAAAAGAATATATCTTATTCTTATAGTGTCATAGAATGCTCTCCAAAATTGCTCACATAATTGGGCACAAAGCAAGCATCAAAGATAAAAGAAACTTAAAATAACTTCTTGAATTCTATTTGGTCACCACAGACAAAGGATGAAATTCAACAAGAGAAACAAGAGAATGTCTACATGCGCATGGAACTGAAAAATTCTCTACTCAGTGATAGTCTGGTGAGGGAAGAAATAAAAAAAAAGAAATAAGAAAAATAAGAAATAAGAAAAAATCTTCCTAGAAATCAAGGAAAATGAAAGTACAACATACACCAACTTAAGCAACAGAATAAAAGCAGTGCTAAGAGGAATGTTCATAGCACTAAGTATCTTCAAAATGGTTTTAGAGAGATCTCATACTAGCAGTGCTAACCCTAACCCTAACCCTAACCCTAACCCTAACCCTAACCCTAACCCTAACCCTAACCCTAACCCTAACCCTAACCCTAACCCTAACCTTAACCCTAACAGCACACATGAAAACTCTAGAACACAAAGTACCAAACCCACCCAAGAGGCCTAGACAAGAGGAAATAGTCAAATTCAGGGCTGAAATTAATCAACTAGAAACAAAGAGAACAAAACAAAGAATCAACACAACCAAGAGCTGGTTCTTTGACAGAAAAAAAAGTAAAAGATAGACAAACCCTTAGCTAAACTAACTAAAAGACACAGAGAATATTTCCAAATTAACAAAATCAGAAATGAAAAGGGAGACATAACAACAGAAGCTAAAGAAATAAAAAATAATCATTAGTTTATACTTCAAAAGCCTGTACTCCACAAAATTTTGGAAATCCGAATGATATGAATGAATTTCTAGACTGATACCATATAACAAATTTAAAGCAAAATCTGGTATTTGATCCAAACAGTCCCATAACCCCTAAGTAAATAAAAGCTTTCATAAAAAGTCCCCTTAACAAACAAAACAAAACACAACAAAACAACCAACCAAACAAACAAACAAATAAAAACCCACAGGGTTAGTTAGATTTAATGCAGAATTTTACCAGACATTCAAAGAAGAGTTAATATTAATACTCCACACATTATTCCAGGAAATAGAAACAAAAGGTACACGAATTAATTCGTTCTATGAGATCACAGTTACCCTAATACATAAACCTCACAAAACTCAACAAAGAGAACTTCAGACTAATTTCACTTATGAATATCAACACAAAAATACTCAATAAAAGTGTTGTAAACGGAATTCAAGAACACATAAAACTATCATTCACCACAATCAGGTAGGCCTCATCCCTGGGATGTACGGATGGTAAAATATATAAAATTCCATCAACGTTATCTATTATATAAACAAGCTGAAAGACAAAAAGCATGGGATTATCTCATTTGATGCTGAAAAAGCCTTTGAGAAAAATCCAACATACCTTCATGTTAAAAGTCTTGGAGAGATCAGGGGTTTAAGGCACATGCCTAAACAACAAAATTGATGTATAGGAAGCCAATAATTTACATCAAATTAGATGGAGAAAAACTTTAAGCAATTCCAGTAAAATCAGAGGCAAGACAGGTTGTCAATTTGCTCCATATCTATGCTATACAGTACTTAAAGTTCTAGCTAGAACAATAAGGCATCTAAAGGAAATCAAGGAAATACAAGTTGGAAAGGAGGAAGAGAAACTATCGCTATTTCCAGATGATATGGTAGTACCTGCAAAATTGTACTAGAATTTCTACAGCTGATCCGCAACTTCAGCAAAGTTGGCTGGATGTAAAATCAACTCAAAGAAATTAGTAGCTCTCCTTTATACAAAGGACAAAAGTGCAAAGAAAGAAATTAGGGAAACAACACTATTTACAATAGCCATAGAGAGTATAAAATATCTTGATATTACTCTGACTAAGCAAATAAAAGACTTGCATGACAAGGAAAGTCCCTGAAGAAAGAAATAGAAGATTTTAGAAGATGAAAAAGACTTGTATTGATGAATTGCCAGTATTAACACAGTGAAAATAGCAACCCTGTGAAAAGCAATGCAAGGATTTGGTGCAATCCTCTTTTGATATTTTTATATACTTTTAAATAGAAATTCTGAACTTCATAAAGATAGCCAAAACAACCCTGAACAATAACATGATAAAACCAAACAAAAAAACAAACAAACAAAACAACTAAAAAGAAAAGACCCTCTAGAGGAATCACCACCACTGACCTTAAGCTATACTATAGAAGAAGAATAATTAAAAATTGATATTGTACAGAGACAGACAAGTTGATCAATGCAACAAAATAAAACAGCCAGAAATAAACTCTCACACCAAAGTCTATTGATTTTTGACAAAGAAGTCAAAACCATACATTGGAAAAAAAGAAAGCATCTTCCATAAATGATACTGGTCTAACTGGATGTCTGCATGTAGAAAAATGCAAATAAATCCATATTTAACACCAGGTAAAAAGTCTAAGTAGATAAAGGGCTTCAACATAAACCCTGACACGTTGAACCTATTTGTCAAGAAATTGGGAAATAGCTTTGGATCCATTGATACAGGAGACAATTTCCTGAACAGAACACCAATGGCTTAGGCCCTAAGATCAAAAATGAATAAATCAGACCTCATGAAACTAAAAAGCTTTTGTAAGGCAAAGGACACTGTCAACAGGACAAAACATCAGGTTACAGATTAGGAAATGATCTTAATTACCCATACAATCAACAGAGGGATGATAACCAAAACATGTAAAGAACTCAACACATTAAACTCCTACAAACTAAATAACTCAATTATAAAAATGGTGTATAGAGCTAAACAGAGAATTTTCTTAATTAATCTGGGTGTTTCTTAGAAAACTAGAAAAAGTTCTACCTGAATATCCATCTATACCATTTCTGGGCATATACTCTAAAGATGATCCACCATACTCTAAGGGTATGCTTAGGTAGAAGCTTTATTTGAAATAAACAGAAACAGGAAAAACTGGGGTCCCCAGCATATAGTTAGAAGTTAGGCAGCTCAGTCTTCATGGTTGCCTTGACAGCCTTGGTGGGAGGGGATGTGCCTAATCTAGCTGAAATGTTCCAGAGAGGGGAGATACCTGGTGGGGGGCACCCTCTCAGAGAAAGGAAGGAGGGTTAGGGGGAGTGATTCTTTGTAAGGGGGACTGGGAGTGGAAGCATCATTTAATTAATTAATAACAAAAAAGAATATAAATGTAAAAATTATATGTGCAATATGGTTAAATTTAATCATTTTCCAAGAAATAAAAAGATATTTAAGAGTGAAAATTTCCCATACCTAACTTAAAAAACCATATCTGTGATCTGTCTGTTTACACTACATAAAAGACAATACTAGAAAAAATATCCTAGAAGTAGAAGAAGAGTCAGAACAAGTATAAAACCCAGAGGCGATGGAGATCTCCAAGGAGACAGCATCAATGGTAGTGGCTTACATATGAACACACATTGAGACAACATTCACAGGGCCTACTGGAGTCTGAAACAGATGCTGTCCTAGAGGTGAAAGAAGTGGACACATGGCCTATCCCTAACCCAAAACCCTGTGCTGTTGGCAACAATTTGCAAATGAAAAATTGGTTTTCTTCAGGGAGTCTCAATGGGAAAATAAACTACATTAAGAACAGACTGCATGCCCAGGTATAGATGTAGATGGCCAACTGAAATGAACTTAATGGTATCTTTGGGAAATCTTCCACTCTTAATGTCCCTAAATATGTGTGTGTGTGTGTGTGTGTGTATCCTGCAGGGACTTTGCATATATACTATGGCTTCCAGTTTAGAGATCTTTGAGAGTACCAACTAATGTAACTCTGTGTCTGTTTCTTGTGCTTTCTCTTGGGCTCTCTCCTTCTCTTTGTTTTGTCCTATTCTGATATGTTACTTTGATTTTATCTTATTTTACTTTATTTTGTTATTATCCCTTAGAAGCTTGTTTGTTTTCTAATGAGTGACAGGAAGAGTTTGAATTCAGATAGGAGGGGAGATGAGGAGGAACTGAGAGGATCAATAGAGGAGGAAATCGTAATCTGGATATAATATATGTGAAAATATCTTTTCAATTAATGAATAATTCAAAAGGAACCAAAGCATTTAGATCATGGGTGATCCAAGCACTGGAGTGCTGAGTTAAGAGAGCTGCATATTTGAATCTACGGACTTCTCAGTAA
>JANHMN010000759.1:0-15696 GCA_030674055.1 Rhabdomys pumilio
CTCATACAATACACACCACCAAACCCAAACTCATACAATACACACCATCAAACCCAAACTCATACAACACACACCACCAAACCCGAAGTCTATTTACATACATTACTGCTCAAGGACAACAATAATGTAGGATCATTGTTTTCTTAAAAAAAATACACAACTAGCCTACACCTTTAATCTCAGCACCCAGGGAGGCAGAGACAGGAGGATCTCTGTGTTTGAGGCCAGCCTGGTCTACATAATGAGTTCCAGGACAACCAAAGTTATAGAGACCCTATTTCCAAAACACAAAAAGACAGAAATGTACCACTGTGGTATTGAATGTTCATAATGGAGATCTTCCACCATTTAGGTCCTAGGGTTCCACCTCAGCTTGTCAGGCTTGAAAGCTGGGTCAAATCCAAACACTAAGAACAAACAGACAGTAAATTCAACATTCATAGGGCATTCTTTTTTTCTTTTTTTGGTTTTTCGAGACAAGATTTCTCTGTGTAGTCCTGGCTGTCCTGGAACTCACTCTGTAGACCAGGCTGGCCTTGAACTCAGAAATCCGCCTGCCTCTGCCTCCCAAGTGCTGGGATTAAGGGCGTGTACCACCACAGCAGGCTTCATACAGAATTCTTGTACCATATACTTCATCGAAAACAAAATGAAACACAGACGTTATAAAGCTTATAAGAGGGAAGATATTAGTGATTATTGGTTTGACAAAGGTTTACTTTGGATTTTGACAGTGTTTTTGAGACAAGGTTTCACCATGCAGCCCTAGCTGGTCTCACTCAAACTCACCATCCAGCTTTGTCAACGGTTTCTTCTAACAACAAAAAAGTAAAAATTCAAACTGATTTTCACCAGTCAAAAGCCTTTTGCTGGAGCTGCTGGCATTCTTCAGTACGTGGCGACAACTATGGCAACAGAAGCAGGAGTTGGGGAGATGCTAACTAACCTCAAAACTAGCCATGTCTACTTTGCCTCATGTAAAATAGTAAGCTTAATGAACCCTTTCCTTCCACCTTGGTTTATCACCAGGACACCACTCTCTGGAGTCCATCTCTTGGAGCATAAGGAGCTAACCACAGGGTGATCCCTTGCAGCGTCAGGTCACCCTACCTACAGGATGCTCCGCAGGCTGAGTACTCATTCCTCCCATAACCAGACTTCACAGGTACAGAAATTAAAGGACTCCTCTCCTTATTTTACTTTATAACTCACCTGTGTTTGGTGTCTATTCTACCAATTTAAGAGATCATAATTCCCAATGGCAAAATGCCTCCACCAAACAGATGGTTTCACTGTAGAGGCTGTAGAGACTTCCCATTGGGTATTTAAAAATAAAAAGACACCACTGAAAAACTGATTAGGAAAGCTATGAATTTTTGAAAACATATTTCAACTAAGAACTCTGCATCTAGAAAATATAGAGTTTGCAAGTTAATGAGAAGATAATCCCAGCACCTGACAGAGGCAGGCAGACCTCTGTACATTTAAAGCCAGTGTGGTCTGTAGAGTGGAGTTCCAGGCTGTGCAGAGCTGCACAGGAAGACTCTATCTCAAAAACAAAAACAAAACAAAACAAAAAAAAATAAGACAAAAAGTTTTAACAGGCTTCTGCAAAGTTCTACATATACTGAATAAGCTCTTGAAAAAATAACCAACATCTTCAGTCACCAGGAAGGTGAAAATTAAAAAAAAAAAACAAAAAACCTACCGATGCCACCACACACCTACTATGGTTAAGTCAAACCATATTCATGTTTCTGGGAATATGGAGCAGCTAAAACTCACACTGCTCCTAAAAATATAAAATGGTAAAAAGAAAAAAAGGAAGAAAACTACTTGATTATACTTATCTAGTGCTTAAAAATATAATTACACCACATGACACAGATTCTCCTTTTAGGTATTAACCAAAGAAAAATAAAAGCACAGCTTCCATTTAACAACAGCAGGTTTATCAATGACTGACTGCCCAACTATCAGTCAGTAGGTATATGAACAGGCTGACTGTGCTATACCCATCTCAGAAATGCCGTTCAGTAATAAAAAGAAATGAACTAACGCCACAACAAACTGGGTAAGTTTCAAATAATTTTACAAAGACAATCCCAAACACTGCATGAGAGTCCATCTGCACAAAATTCTAGAAAGTGTAAACTAACTTAAGTAACAGAAAGCAGGTGAGTGATACCAGGGAACAAGGGAAATGAACTCAGGAGATCTGGGACTAAGGGGGCAGCAAGTTTACTCAGTAGTATTTGATCTACATAAGACTATTCCTGAGGCTGGGTACTTAGCTCATGTAAATGGTGTGGTGCTAGCAATAGCTAGGCTGTGGTGAGAGCTCATAACAAATAGCTTCAAAGTGGTGACAAAGACATGGAGAAGAGGAAACCACAGAACAAGAAGTCATATCACTGACAAGGAAGAGCCAAGCCAGGTGTATTCTCCTACCAATACCCTTTCAAAATCTAGCCAGGTTTAATGAGAACCACAACAATCCCTCCTGAAGGCAGTATACTCAACAGATTCATAATTTCCTGTCAGGCCCTCCCTCTCACAGACATGTCCCAATCTTTCGACACTGCAACAAGGTGTTGTCATCTACAAAAGTCACACTCAAGAACTGTGTGACTGAAATTTTTAAAACCACAAACCCAAAAGTCTGATCTTGTTTTAAGTTAGACTACAATTTTGTTTTGGGTCATCTTCATAGCTTATCTGTTATTTGTTTGTGTGGTGGTTTGAATATACTTGACCCAAGGAGTGGCACTATTAGGAAATGTGGCCTTGTTGGAGTAGGTGTGGCCTTGTTGGAAGAAGTGTGTCACTGTGGAGTTGGGCTTAAAGACCTTCCTCCTAGCCATGTGGGGGACAGTTTTCTCCTGTTTGCCCAGAACAAGATGTAGAACTCTCAGCTCCTCCAGCGACATGCCTGCCTGGGCAATGCCATGCTTCCTGCCATGATGATAATGGACTGAACCTCAGAACCTGTAAGCCAACCCTAATTAAATGCTGTCTGTTATAAGAGTTGCCTTTGGTCATGGTGTCTCTTCACAGCAATAGAAACCCGAACAAAGACAGTTTGTTTTGAAACAGAGTTTATCTATGTTTGTTTGCTTGTTTTTGAGACAGGGCTTAACTATGTCACCATGGATGTCCTGGAACTCACTCTGTAGACCAAACAGTCCTCAAACTCAAGAGCTCCACCTACCTCTGCCTCCTGAATGCTGGGATTATAGGCATGAACCATGACTCATTCAGTTTCACAGTTGTCTTTTTTGAGGCACCTGCAGCCCAGGTTGGCCATGCCTGCAAGCTCCTGAAACACCATCACACTGAGGAGCAAGCTCCAACACACAAACAAACTTAGATTATGTGTAAACTATAGTATGTTCTCAAGTATATACATTTTGCTAAGCTCATCAAACTGTACATTTTAAGTCAAACAACCAAACATTACTACTTATTTACTTTTTTAAAAAAAGACAAGGTCTTACCATATAGCCCTGGCTTGCTTAAAAATGTGTAGTCCAGGCTAGCCTTGAACTCACAGAGTTCCACCTGCCTCTGCTTCCTGAGTGCTGTGATAAAAGGCTGTGATTCCACTATACCTGGCAAAAATTACTTTTAAAAAAGTATTCTTTAGGATAAGAACAGTAGCAATTGAAACCTACACTCACTACTGTGAGAATGCAAAATGACACAGCTATTCTCAAAAACAACTTGTCAGTTCCTAATAAAAATGTATGCTTACTGTATATGCTGGTAACTCACCCAAGAGATGCAACAATGTCAGGCCACAAAAAAAGGTCTGTCAGTCACCAAATGCCTAAATTCATGTACACACCTCTATAAAATAGTAAACACAAAGATTTTTGAGAGATGAGAAAGATAAAATGTGTACTAATATATCTACAAGTATAAAAAGCATGGTAAAGAGTATCCCATTAGTCACTGCTTGCCCAAGGATACAAAAGTTATGATAGAAAAAAAAAAAATCATAGGGGATGAGACAGCCTTTTGTGTTTCCTGTACCACTCAGAATAACACTTCTGAAGTACACCTGTGTTGTTATATGCATTTACTCAAATGAGTTCATTCATTTAAGCATTAACATATTTCTAATCCATGTATATTTATAGCCCAATAAAAGCAAGTTTAAATTTGGGCAGAGGACCATTATACATACAACCTGGAGATTACTAAAAGTACAGGTGATTAGTTTGAAGAAGCAATTACCAACAAGGCAGAGAGGCCTTCCAGAGCTCAGTATTTAGCAGTTCAACTATAAAGCAAATCAACTATAAACTGAAACAGCAATCAATCAGCTGTATGAAAGCAACAAGGTAATGGCTCAATCACTAGGTTCTAGCACAATTAGACCAGTTGACCAAAGAAAAATCAAGTGAGAAAGATGGCAGCCCAACAGGTCCTCAACTAAAAGTGACTTAAAAGTACACTGAGTCTCAGTGTTAAAATTATTCTTTTTCATTTGTAACTTGGTCTACAGACTAGGATACAGGTTAGTATACATATACTATACCTTAATAAAAGTGAAACTTAAAAAACATAATGATATATAACAAAATATAAGTACTTCTTGTCCAATTTTCAAAGATACCACTTTAACACCTTAAGATATTCTAAATTCTGTGAGAGAAGAGAAAAAGCACAGAACTCAAGGTCAGAGGACTAAGGTTAAAACCTGAGCTGTGCCACTTCAGCTCCTTGGGTATCTTATTGGTTAAAAAAGAAAGAAAGAAACAATGCAAACTTCTTCCCTGTGAAAGAGGCAAGAAAAATGACCTTTGTAAATTAAAACATGATACACAGTATTCATATTAATCACCATATACTGTAGGAAGCAAAAGTTGTGAGTAGAAAAATACAATACAGTAAAACTAGTCCCTGTTTTATCAGCTGTGTGATCTTAGAGAAGGCAGCGAACCTCTCCAAGTCCGTTTCCAGATGCATGTCAACCATGTATTGAGAGAATTAAATGTACAGGTACTCAGAACAATAAGCCCTTCCTAAATTTTATCTCCTCTGGCAAAAATACTAAATACCAGATCCCATTCTGCCATCCCAGCTGCAGAGGGCAAGTCACTGGTGACTCAGAGCACTGATTCTCATATGTAGAGCAATGGAATCATCTGGGAAAGATCATCTAATTTCTTTTAATATACTTATTTTGGAAGAGTTTAAGATTTGTAGAATTAGGACTGGGATATAGCTTAGGTCTAGTAGCTAGCCAGCATACAAGAGGCCCTGAGTTCCAATCCCAGCACAGTATCAATTCTGTGCAGTGGCAAACATCTATAATCCCAGCACTTGGGAGGTGGTGGCAAGAGTATTCTAAATTCAAAGACATCCTCAACTACTTATCAAATCAAGGTCAGCCTGGGCTACATAAAACCTTGATTCAAAAAGACTTATAGAATTAATACAAAAATAGTGCTTCTGCCCTATTCCTATGTACCCTGAAACTCATTTGCCTCACTAAATGTTACACTTGGCACAGTTATCTTAAGTCAATAAATCAGTATCAAAATCAACTGGTGCATAATAATGTGCATACTGCGTTCAGATTTTCTTAGTTCTTCCCTACTGCCCCGACAGTGACCTTTCTGACCTACAATCCCATCCAGAATGCCACAGGCATCCCATAATCAGATACTAGAGAGTTTTTTAAGCCATGAAGTCCTGAGTCTCAGTTTTAGAAATTTTAATGATAGTATGAAACGGAAGTCCCAAAATCTACACTTCACAATCAATTGTGCTAATCTGCAAACATACTAAGAACAGCATTCTTAGAGTTCAGACTAACCAGTTGGGCACTCCAGAGGAGAGGCAGGTGACTACACCCTGGTCTACACAATGAGTAGACTACAGCCAGAGCTACATAGACCCAGTCTCAAAAAGAGGAGAAAAAAAAAGTTCAGACTAACCAACAATACATAGCATAACACAATAGCCACTATTGATGTGACTACTAAAAATTTTAATGTGGATAGAATAAATTAGTGCTCTAAGTATAAACTACAGGATCTATCAAAAAGTTAATCAAAACAATGAGAATTTTGTTAATTATACACTAAAACAGTTTTAATATACCAGGTTAAATAGATGTTATGTAACTTGCTCCCTTGGGGTTTTTTTTGTAACATGAGCACTACAAATTAAGATCACATGGTAGGTGGTAGTACATGTCTATGACACTACCGTTGTCAGTGGTCTGGACGCAACACATGTGACCCATGGGGTTTATTAGAAAGGCAGGTGATCCCCTGTGCTTGAGGATTAGAGAAGCCGTGATTATGAACAGGAGCAAGGAGCTCCCAGATGAAACATCAGCATTTGTTGGCTCAATTCAAATATAAAACAAGTCACCTATAAACTAAAACCATGGGACAGTCACTGGCTCAACAACAAGAAAATGGCTGAATTACATGGTTCTAGTATAATTAGACCAGCTAACCAAGGAAAAGTGAAGTCACAAAGACGGTAGCCCAATATTGAGGTCCTCAACTGAAAGTGACTTAAAGTACAATGAATACCTGGGTTAAAAAGATTCACTTCTACATGTGACTTATTCTACAGAAAAAAAAAAAAATTTACAATTATAACTAATGTTTATTAGGTTCTTGGTTTTACTAAAAAACACCCAGCCAACATTCCAAGGCCCTGGGTTTGATTTCCAGTAACACACTCCCAAATAAGATTAAAACCATTAAATACAAAGTGGGATAAAAGTTTAATCTCATTTTTCTCTTTTATTGTTTATTACAAAATGTCAATGTCCATTTTCTCGGATAAACAATATTACTATACTATTCAGTGATTTTACAGACCACTATCACATTTTAGTTCATTTAAAAGTGTTACTTGAGATGGGCATGGTAGTGCACACCTTGAATCCCAGCACTCAGGGGAGAGGGAGATCTCTGTCAATTCAAGGCCAACCTGATCGTCTTAATGAGTTTCCGGACAGCCAGAGCTACCCACAAAAGTGAGCCCCTACCTCAATTTTTTTTTAAAGTAAATAAATAAAATTATTAGCCTTATTCCCTGAAATGTCATTTGCACTTTTAGGAATTAAATTAATAAAGCTCATTTTTAAATCAGGCCATTTTTTTTAAAAGCACAAAGTAAGTATTTTCTAAAAAAAAAAAAAAAAGCCAAACGATTACAACTGATAAGCTGTTCTGCGGCATTTACATATTTCATTTATGCCTCACAAATGGAGTAGGATATTAAAAAACTGGAAGTATTGACAATTATATAAGCACAGCTAATCTACACAAGTGGTGTCATACCATGACTCAATGAGCAATCTCCAACCTCTGTAGTTGATAAAGAACAGGAGATAGTCAATAAATACTAGGAATTGCACACACAAACAGATGAGGAGAGGAAGAGAAAGCCAGGAGAGGGGAAAAGGGAAAATATGAATTATGTTTCCTGGACAGAAAAACACCCCAGAAAGATGTAAAGTTCTGTGTGCCCTGAAGGCCTAAACTTGGATGGCATGGGTTAAATCACACCTTCACGAACCTTAGGTCTTACTCTTAGGTATTGCTTGGGGTTCCACAACTCTTCTGAAAGGTTTCCAATGTAATTTTAAAACAGAAAACAGTGCACCTGCAGCCAGACACGGTGCAATGGAGAAACGGAAAGATGATCCATTCTACCACACACCCTCTTAGAGATCAGGTAAGCAAAACCGGACGTGAGCAAATAAACACCTCCAGGCCACCACTTCTCAGCTTTTAAGTACCAAAGAGGCACTGCTACAGGCTAGATACTCTGAACACTGCAACATTCCAAGTTTTCCAAGGTTTCACCTCTGTAAGTCGGACACCAAAATCTAGACCAGAACCCGGGTGACTCCTTGTTAATGTTCCTTCCTCCAATGTACCTCCCTTTAGGAATGTGTACCTAAATGGTCAATAAAATCTACTTCCGCATGTCAACATGAACCACACAAACCAACCTTGTAACCAGGGTTAAAAACCTTCACCCGTGGCACTTCACTTGGAATGGCATTCCAACTTTTTTGAAAAGGTATACTAGAAAATTTGCGTTCGCCTTTGCAAAGCATTTTAAAACGCTGCTGTAGGCATAAAAAGAAAAGGGGGGGGGTGGACTACACCCGCCTCAGAAACTGAAGGGCGTGCCTTTCTCACTAATGACCACCTTGTGGCCATTCTGTCTGCGAGGGTCTGCAGTAACTTAAGACACAACGTGTCAAGGGCAGCCTTTCCGGAAAGACAAAACAAGAGCCCCAGACGGGAGGTAGGCAGGCAGCGCGCTGGCAGCAGGGTCTGTTGTCTGTGATTCAAGGGCTCAGAAGAGGTACCTCGCAGCAGAACGGGGGAGAGCATGCGGTTCCCGTCCGCGGTCCCCAACGAGGCCCAGGTGGCAGGTGTGCCCACCGGCAGCAGCCGCGGGGGGCGGGCCGGCCCTCCCGCCCTCCCCGGGGCCCGCTGCCCGCAGGCAGGAAGCCGGGGAGCCCAGGCTGAGCCCAGGGTCAAGTAAACCTGCTCGCCCCGCAGGCCAGACGGCCGCCGCCCTCCCCGGCTCAGCCTTCGGCGGGCATAGCCCGCGCCCCCGAGCGCCTTTGTGCGTTCCGCGGGAACCCGCGCCCGGCCTCTTTACCAAGGGTTGGAGACCTCGCGACGGGCAGCTCCCTCCTCATCCGGCGCTGTGGCCGAGCGACAGAGACCGCCCGAAGAGCGCTCACTCGGCTACCACAATCGGGCGTCCCCGCAGGCTGGTCTCTGAGGGAGGGTAAGTTCCAGGGCACGTCGGAGCGCGCCGGCGCGGGGGCGGGGCGGGCACTAAGCAGGGGGCGGGGCATTTGGCCACGTGACGAGAGGGGCAGGCGGTCTCCTGGGAGGGCGGGGCGGAGGGACGTGAGAGGGTGTGGCGAGACGCTTGAGATGGGCGGGGCGAAGTACCCACGTGATGAGCGGAGGCGGGGCAGATACTGTAAATGGGCGGGTGGTTGGGAGCACGTGACAGAAGGGGCGGAGCAATGGCTCGTGTGAGGGACGGGCGGCTCACGTGATGGCTGGAGTGGGCGGGGCGCCAAGTCCCAAGCTGCAAAGGGCGCGTGGGGCAAGGTAGCCATGGAATGCCAAATGGGCGGGGTGTTGGGAGGTTGTTGGGGCAAGCTGGGCGGTGCGAAGAAATTAGGGAGGGCGAGGAAGCCCGCGGCCGAGTGGGCGTCAACACTTTGTAAACATCTTGTGGGAAGTGTTGGGAAAACGCTAGTAGGGATATGGGGGAGTGGAGAATGGAGAATGCTACGGCGGCAGGCTCCCTGCTGTCTGGGGCTTAATGGCGCCCTAGCTCTAGGGTCCACAGCCTGGCAACTCCACTTAGTGTCGGTGAACGTGTCGCACTTCTATTGGCAGTAGATGGATCTCTGGGGATCTTGAGCTAATAACTAAGTCTGTACGGAGCTATTGGTGGTCTGAACCTAGCGCAGAGTGCGGGACGAACAGTACACAGGAGCGTGACTGCACTTGAATCCATAGGGCCTGCTGTGTGCAATCACTGTGGGCCACCCGGGTGCCATTGTCCAAAGTCAATCCAGTTTACAGTGTGGCAGCGTGGAACCCGGAAGTGGCCCGCAGTGAAATGTGTAGTGATCGTGTGGTGAGTAGCTGGAATGAGAATACACAGAGGCCTGGATTCTACCATTAATTGCCGCTTCACCCTTTACACTTCCACTATCACATAAAGACTGTTGACTTAAACCTTCTGGCTATAAAATCGAGAGACTGAAAAAAATATTAGAAAATCAGAAATCATTATTAACCACTTGTTGACTGTGCCTTTTATGATGCCCAGATCAGATTTCAATAACACTAGAGAAAAGGGAAGTCGGCATAGGGTTCAAAAGCCAGTTTCTGGAGATTGCTTTTTTCTGGGCTTTATCTATAAAGATGCCGCAATGTCTAGTGGCTTTAGAACAAGCTGAATTTTCAGTTGTTAAGTAAAAATAAATAAATCTCACCGGAATGTTGCGATAGTTTTTAACAGCTGTAGCTAACAGTCCTTATTAAATCTAATGGGGCCAATATTCCAAGAAATTTCTCTCTTAGATGCTCAAGATGAAAATTTAAAAATTTGCGAGACTACATTGTATCTTTACACTTCCTGTTCCCTTTCATTGGCTCTCAATGTTCTGTTCCCCCCCCCCCACCCCGTTTCTAACGTGACCCCTTTCCCATGCCCTTGTTCAGCATACAGTAATTCATATAGTAATGTTGTGTGCTTCTGAAACTACTTTCCAGAGAATCCCCTTTTGATCTCTTTCCAAAACCAAAACAAGGACAGTGTGCAGAAAGGAAACTGTACCTTGATAAGAATGTGCTGATAGCTCTATCTTGCCTACTCCCAAACCTGAGTTGGGCACTTTTAGCTTCAGCAAGAAGTAGAAGGGAACAGTTTGCATACACTTGCAAATCTGCTTGCAACTCCACTTCCTATTTCACAACCTAATCTCAGATGATACCACAGTGCCCACAGTATGCTGATCACTACCAACAGCAGATGGAGTCAGATAAAAAGAGCTCTCTGGGTAGTATGTTGTTGGGAGAGGACCTGATGGAGTGATGAAATCATAGGCAACATTGCCCCTACTTGGTTTTTAAATAACACTTCGTAGCATATGTCTGGCTCCCATGTGGAGAATCTCAACAAATCAAATTCAGGATTTTGACATTTAACTGGCTTCTTAAGAAGCAGCAAAGAGTTTCAAAATGTAGAACTCAAATGTATGTTCCAACACAGGCAGAAATGTGGCTTTGAATTGCTGGTGTATATGAATATCTCAAGTGCCTAAAGGCACTTGACATGGGTTAGATTCAAAAGAAATTCCTGCTGTTTGTATTTTCAAGTGAAAATGAACTCCGCATTACTGAATGTAACTTGTCGTGCTTTCTCACTGGGGACGACATACTTGGCTCTTTTCTATCTGAAAAGTGTTAATGTCTGTGTGACATCGCTACTTTTGTGGGGTTAGACTGAAACAGGAACTGGCAGAATCAAAATTACAAACACGTGAACTTGGAAAGACATATTTCTATACATAAGAATGAACAGCGTTTTACACCAACACAGGCTCCAACTAGAGTGTGCTGCCTAATCACAAGTTCAAAGCAACATGACCAGCCAATCATGCACCAGAACTCCATCACCGGCACCAAAAACAAAGCTTTTCTCTTCATAAGTTAACTGTCTCTTGTATTTTGTTATAGTAGTGAAAAGCTAACATGTACTGTTGTAGAGAGTAGAAAATTGTCAACATAAATGTACATCAATGGAATACTAGATCAATTATAATGTTGCTTTTTATTAGGTAACTATTAACTGAAAGAAAAAGTTCTTTCTGGTTTCATATTAAGTTTTCAAGTTCTTAAGTGAAACTGCAGAAATAATCTAGTTTATGAAGTTTATTTGGAGTCTGCTAACTCAGTAAACAAAAAACAATTCATTTTGAGATATTTTTCTTAATAAATATATGTAAACTTGCCTTCTTTTCTTCTCACACAGTCTTGAAATAGTACAGTCAAGGGTCTTGATTAGGTTCATTTTCTCTGCCAGATAAAGAATTAAAAGGCAGGAAAAATCTGAAGCACTAAAGTGGAGGAACCTGAAGCACAGCAAACCAAGTTAAGGGCAGGCGTTGGAGAGTAAAGAAACACACACCTCAGACAAGCAGATAAGACCAGAGGCTTTTGTCTCAAGTCAGGAGGCTATACTGACTAGTTTTTTGTCAACTCTACGCAGCTAGATTATCAAAGAGGAAGCAGCCTCAATTAAGATAGACCTCTCCATAAGATTGGGCTGCAGGCAAGCCTGTAGGACATTTTCTTAATTAGTGATTGATGGGGGAGGGCTCAGCCCACTGTGGGTGATGCCATCCATGGGGTGGCTGTGGGTTCTATAAGAAAGGCTGAGCAAGCCATGGGAAGCAAGCCAGTAAGCAGCACCCTCCGTGGTCTCTGCATCAGCTCCTGCCTTCAGATTCCTGCCCTGTTTAAGTTCCTGTCCTTCAGTGATAGATTACAGTGTGGAAGTGAAAGCCAAATAAATCCTTTCCTCCCCAGCTTGCTTTTGGCTGTAGTGTTTTGTGACCGAAGCAATAGAAGAAACACTGAGAAGTTGAAGAAGAAGCTGGTGGTCTTGGGAATTTGCCAGTGTTGTTACCTAGCCATGGTCCCTCTCCCTAACTGTCTGCCTAGCACAGAGTCTCGTCCAGTGAGTGCTCTCTCACTATTTGGTTTCTTTCTCACTACTGCGGACTGAGCACTAGATTCCATACAAGATAGGCAAGTACTTTGGCATTACACTACAATCCCAGGCCCTCTAAATTTTCAGAAGTGTTTTAAGTAGAACCTTGTTTAAACAAGTTTTAATTGCTTGACTCCTCTGGTGTAAACATTAAAATTAAAATTTCACAGACCATTTTTTTTTTTTTTGGTCTGCTAATTAAGGTCAAGAAAAAAATAATACTTTGGGGAAAACTCCAAGGCAATGTGTCTCGTTGTGTATCTGTTCTCTCACCTATTTTGTAAGATCAACTGCCTTTTATTTCCATGGGTTACACAGATGCCCCATAAGTTATGTTAGCTGAGATGTTTCATACTTGATTGTGCTTATTTCTAAAAGCCTCAGAAGTGAGTACAATAGTAAAAAAATTAACAACACCATTTAAAAAATATTATTTACGTTTTCTTACAAAATACCACTGTTTTTACTCATATGACTGGCTTTGTAAATAGCTACATGGAGTTCTATTTCCAAAATTACGTAGCCTGGGCTGCCTAGCAAAAGATCAGTGTAGAACGACTTCCTTTAATCCTAGCACCCTGGGGCTAAACAAGATGCCAGCCTTTTCTCAAAATAAAGAACACACAAAAAAGAAAAAGAAAATTAGTAATTGGTCTTCAACTTTAGGCAATACGTAGTCATTCAATAGTTTTGAGATATATATTCATTGATAAATTGCTCTGCTGTGCTCTTTTTTTTTCTTTCTTTCTACTGTGCTCTTATCATTAAAAGTGCACTCATGGTAGTTTTACATTAAATTTTTACTTTTTAAATCGAGGTGTAGTGGAAAAACACCTTTAATCCCAGTACTCAAGAGGCAGAGGCAATTTGATCTTTGAGGGGCCAGCCTGATCTACAGAGTGAATTCCAGTTCAGCCAGGGCTTCACAGAAACCCCTGTTTCAGAAGAAAAAAAAAAATGTTTAAGCTATTCACATGGCAGGTAAAGCTATTACTATTTGTTACAGTTAGGTCCCCGCTGAGAGAAAACAGCACGGCTTATTTGGCTTGTTTTCATGGTAAAGGAACAGAGCAAGGACATCTGCTTTTGCCTCTAGTAAATAATCAGCAACTAGTCAATTTGGAGAGGAAACTTTAGGAAAGTTTTGTCATTTGGTCCAATAGATAAAACATCCAAACAGCACATTGTTGAAATGTCTAATCGGTGTGTTAGGATATGTGGAAAGCCAAACAAAATAACAGATCAGCACATTCTTATCAGGGCGCAGCTTCCCTTTTGTAGTCTGTCCTTGGTTTGGTTTGAGAATCTTTGAAGCAGATGCGGAAACCAGTGTCAGAAGCAAACCTGGGCAAACGGTAAGGACAGGAAATGTGAAAGAATCCTCTTTTTGACTCTTCTGTTGGTAAAAGGGAAGACTGCCGGAGAACAGACCTAGAGCTTCCTGCTATGCTCAGATATGAACTTGACTTTGTTGTGTGCAGCTGTTCAACGGAGTCAGCCACCCCAGCTGGAGTCTGGCCTACCTTGAGTTGAAATTGGGAGATTTCCATTGTGTGAGTTTTACTGCCAATTCACCTTACCATTGTGCATGGGGGTGGGTTGAGAAATCAATCTCAGGCAATTTTCCTTATTACACACTTAGAAAACTTGTTATTGAGTTGTTAACAAAAATTAGGATAGGAAAATGCATATGGTCATCTTTACTGCTACAGAAAGTATAACCTTGTCATTTGCCAGTACCAGTGGTGATGTGAACTAGGGGTGTTGGCTCTGATAGAGTCCTATCCTAGATGCAAATGACCCTGAGTGCTACACATGAACAAAAACTAAGAGATAAAAAGGTATAATAATCATTCATACATGCCTTTGTGCCTTTAGTGCCAGTATTCTAGAGACAGGGACAGGTGGGTCTCTGAGTTCAAGACCAGTCTGGTCTATAGAGCAAGTTTCAGGACAGCCATGGCTACACAGAGATACCCTGTCTTGAAAAAAACCAACCAAGCAAGATGTAGTAATATACCTACAAAACTATAAGCCAGATATACAACAATATCAACCGTCCAAATAACTAAATAATAAAACATCAGAAAATGGTCGGTTGCTACACAATTTAAATTGTAGTGAGTTCCATAGCCTGGTTATTCTCCATTTCCGACATCAGTTTCCAGATTCTTTCTCTACCCCTCTGTGTCCTGGAGGCTCATTCCTAGGAACTATATCAATGAGGTTTCTTTGCTCCTCCGCCATCCACAGGCAACAGAAATGGAGAACAGAAAAGTCAGATTTTTATCTCCCTCTGTTCTCTGCCTTGGTCAGGTTTTAGAAGTAGCTGTTCACTTGTACAAAGGCTGTTTGCACTGGACAGTCATTCTCTCATGTCTGTTCCCTCAGGGCTCTGTAACAATGGCCCTTCCTCCACCACCTGGAGGCCAGCAGCCTCTCTGGGTGCCTCAGAATCCTCTGAGACTTTCTCTCCTGACCACTACATTCACGTGAATGGGCGTTTCCTCACAAGACCCTAGTTAGCACCCTTACTTTGGTTTTTCAAACAAGAAGCTTTTAAAGACAGGACAGGTCTTTGATAAATGTTTATGCAACTAAAATCAGGAAGAACCCCCCTGGCCCCCCGTGGGAGCACAAAATAAGTAATAGCCAATGTCAACAAAAAATTACCAAGGGGTATTGGAGGAGAGGAGGGGAGGGGAGGGAAAGAGAGATGGGAGAGGGAAGGAGGAAAAGAACAGTCTGCACACCTTGGAACAGAAATCTGTTTACACTGAACGGTGGTGAGAAGAGGCCTACACAGAATATTCCAGACTCATGAAAGGTACTCAACCTGATTGTGGAGTGCAGCTCACTAGTCAGTGCTTGGTAGCAAATGAGAGTATGGCGAGCCTGGGGGAGACTGTGCTGAGTGTCTCAGTAGCTAAAACATCAAGGGGCCCAGGGCATGGCCCCTAAAGCAGCTTTGTTTGTGGTTCCTCCTAGAACAGATACACACACACACACACACACACACACACACACCCCAGAAAGATGGCTGCCTGCCTCCTTTATGAATTTAGGGCCGTTTCCACTTGAAACTCTTTTTAGGGTCAGTCTTTTTTTTCTCTCCCTCGCCCCCTCTCTATTCTCCTTCCCCTCCCCCTTCCTCTCCCTCTCCTGGATCTAGCTCATGTAGCCCAGGCAAGCCTTGATTTCACTATATAGCAACAGATGACAATGATTTCCTGAGCCTCCTACCTCCACCACCCAACTGCTAGGGTTAGAGTTGTACTCCAGCATACACTGTGTGACTCAGCTTTTCTTAAAATTCACACTTTCTCTCTCTTCTATTTTTTAAGTGTGTGTGTGTGTGTGTGTGTGTGTGTGTGTGTGTGTGTGTTTTAC